>JBBPCS010000023.1:9120221-9139846 GCA_037974645.1 Hollardia meadi
AACAAATAGCCTGTGTTGCGTTCATGCGTTGTCACGTAAATAACAGACTCCAGCACTGAATAGGCCATAGCACAACATAGCAGCATGTCAGGTAGCCCGAACCGACCGAACCGAACATGACGTCTAAATTCTTATCCAAACCTGGCCCGTTGGGTGCCGTCGGGCTTGGGTATCCACACTCTAGCTCACTCAGACACACACACGCCATCAATGCTGCGCGAGGCAAGAGCAACGCCCCCTGATGACGTAGCCACTCGACTGACCAATCCTGCAACTTCATCACTTACTTACTTACTCAGCCTCTGCGGTCCAGCCAAAAAAATCTGTTTATGGGCTAATATTTGTTCAAATGCAACAGTCTGCATACCCATTTGATGTTTGTTACAAATATATTTTTATACAAATCAGACCTGCTAAATTTCAGGAACACTGGTGCGACCAATGAAAATGTTTAGTTGCACTTGACACATGGAGCCCTGGATATTAACGTCTATATTTAATTATTTAAAATTCTGCCTTCCAGTAAGCAAAACACCAGGCAAATGACCACTAAATATACAACTGTTTCCAGTAAAGATGTGGTGACAAGCTGAATGGCACCAAGTGGAAATTGGACACACATCATAATTTCCAAACACAGCCCAACTGCTGACTCAAAGATACTTTCTGATGGCATCAATGAATGGCCAGGTTAGGCAGGCTGTCCCCATCCTAACTAAATGGGTCTGATCACAGACCAACGAGAGGGTTTGATCAGATGCTTTTTCTTTTATGTAATATAATGCCATGAAGGTAAAAGCCATTGGAAACTCCCATGTGTGTCATTGTGGGAGTCTTTGTTGTATATTATTTCTGTTTGGAACATAAAAATCAAATGGAAAGCCATGAGCCAATAGATACCCAAAATGAAGCTTGCCTGAAAAAAATCTGCCAGTGGGGGAGATTTAATCAATAAAAAGTGATGTGATGCAAATGTGCTCTCTATGTCCATCTCAATTTTTGCAAACTAAGTTACTGTATTAGCAACAATAAATGACTGTAGGGTTGAAAAGTTGGTTATTTGTATGCCACTGTTGAAATACAGGAGATCTCTTTTTTTTACAGTTTCAGAGGAAGACAACAAGATTGCAACTTGCAATACATGTTTGACAGGGGTTCAGAGAAGAGGGGGGGGGGGAAATCTATGAGTATTAAAACAACAAATCTTATTAGAGCTATGGATGGAATATTCAATCATCCATCTATGGTCACTACATCTTAACCTTTCTTAACCTCAGGTGTTCATAAACCACAAGTAGG
The DNA here is from genome assembly GCA_037974645.1 of Hollardia meadi. Taxonomy (NCBI): domain Eukaryota; kingdom Metazoa; phylum Chordata; class Actinopteri; order Tetraodontiformes; family Triacanthodidae; genus Hollardia; species Hollardia meadi. The sequence goes on from JBBPCS010000023.1 coordinate 9,121,521, forward strand.
TGGGTATAGTGTTAATACAATAATTCTGTGGGTGGGGCACATGAGAAGAGAGAAGGAAATTAGTAATTGCACATGGAATGGAGGCCTTCAATTGAGAAGGACAGTTTCTCAGGCCACATGACAACTACAAATACCCACAGCTGTCCAATATTTTCTGACATCCATCACAAAACAAACACAAATATCCAACTACTGATTTCAAGCAATCAATGAACGCAAATCAATACAGAAAATCATGTCATCACAGCATTCATTTTCACTAAAATGAAATAAGACTAAAAAGTCAAAGGGCCACACTGAGGACTGATAACATGTGGGTAAAAAAACTTGTAAAAAGATTAGAGGCCTGACAAAAATTCTGCCTAAAACAACAGAACACCATGAGAGAAATGTAACATGTGTCCTTGAACCTTATTATAATCTAGCGCATGCGCTCACTAAACCTCACAGTGATCTGGCTAATCTGTTAGCTTTAGCCCCTCCCCTCCTTAAGCTTAAACAACAGTCAGTTTACAGGTGGTCAATGAACTGCGTTTGAGGGAACTACTGCTACAGCAGAGGACAGACAGTAGATTAGCCTCAAATCGCTAGCAGGCTTTGGATAATGGCAGGCTTCTTCATGAGGCCTTCGAGTCAACCACTGCAATCACTTATATTACAATCACATATTACTCTGTACCACAAGACAATTTCAAGTCAATTTGTTTAAAATTATTTACCAAGAATTCACTCACAACAGCTACAACTACAGGGTTCAGCTGCAGGGGAAGCAACAAAGGAAGGATCCCTGATCACAGGCACTTCTTTACATCTTACCACCTACTTCTCATTCATCTTCCAAATATGATGTCATTTGATACGGGTGAATGGGTTATTTATATTTATTACGTACTTGGAGTTACCTGTGGAGGCTGTGGGCTGAATATGAACACACAGTGTAGGTGCTTTCCCCTCTTTGCCTTCTTTAGGACAAGATTTCACTATAAAAGCTGCTGATAAATCATCAGAAATCACACCAGCTGATCCTGTTGTTAAACACCCTTTGCAGTTGCACTGCAATAACGCCTGTGCACTGCTTTCCTTGTTGCTACACAATAAAAATTAATTCTAAATCTAAATTGTGGTAACATCTGCTGTTGCCCTGAATGTACATCATATTTGACTGTGGCTAGGGAGGAGTCGAAAAGGAACAACAGCTGTTTTTCAGTTACAGTTGTGGTGAGAAGAGGAAAACACCCTGAATGGCTAGAATAATAGGATATTCTGTCTGGCTAACACTTCTGATTATTCCTTATTGTTAGTAGTAGTATTAGACAAAGGCATAGACAAAATCGTGATAAGGAAAAATAAGGCTTCATGTGTATACTGATTTAGAAATTCTGGTTTCTAAAATGTATCCAGGTTTTAACCTAATGCGACGGTTTAGCTGGAACACCTTAATATTTCCCTATGCCAGCCAGCTTCACACTTAGCTAAGCCCATCTCTTCACATCATTGTTACCAGGCCCATCATCTAAAGACATGAACTCATGTCGCACTATTAATACTAAAGTCAACGTTCAGAGGTAATGTTCCGTATTTGTCATTGCTATGTTATCTAGGTTAGTAAACGTTACCTTGCAGACAAGACAATTGTTTACTCTTGCGTTAGCTACAGGTGTGTGTGTGTGTGTGTGTGTGTGTGTGTGTGTGTGTGTGTGTGTGTGTGTGTGTGTGTGCTTAGCGATGTAATAGCTGTTCGTTACCCAGCTGTAACATAACATTGCAATTAGATAATTAACAAACGACAAGCTTAGACGTCCCTTCCCCTCAGAGACACAGGTAATACACGGTAACGTTAGACTGTCAGCAGCTAAAGTGAGTTATTACCAATAGCGCAGCGTACGTTACTCACTCAGTCAGTCGACACAGCAGCAGCAGTCTTGACGAACACGCCGATGCACAGTGATGACTCTTACGCAGCTCTTTCAGAAAATGTTGAACGTCAGCGAGCTTCGGTGACCAGCCACTTTCTGCAACACCTGAGACGGATAACTTGCTAGCTACCTAGATAAACACAAGACACGGCATAATGTTACATGCTAGCGTTAGCTATCTAATGCTACCTAGCTAATAGTTAGCAAGATGAAGATGTGCTCTTCTTTTTATATGAACGACGATCGCTTGTACGGACTACACCTAAAACAGATCGAAGTAACTAGCGAGCAACGGTGGCGATGATGTTAGCCTAATTGCCAGTTTAATCGAGATAACTTTCCACCCAACCCTGCTGCTCCATAAAAGTCAGGAATTTCGCCATCGCTTTCAGGACTTTGTGCGCATGCGCAGCAAACCATGACGAATCCCGAATTCCAAGATAGCTATGAAAATCATTTATAATATTGTCACATTCTGTAAATTATGTTAGCATCGTGGACGTTGTCTGCACCCAGTACATTTAAAATTATCTTTATCTGTCAACCTATAGTTTTGTTATTTTAAGGAAGACCTCAGGTTGACGTGTCTGTGTTCGGTTTGTCCATCAAGTCAGTCGCAGAGAATCGCATTAACGCCACATGCCGAGCTACAGATATCTACAGATAACATTTAAAATATATTTTTACACAGCATTTTTCATTGAAATAAATATGACCATACCAATCCCACTGTATTATAAATTCTCATTTGGATTTACAGACAGAACCATTTTTAAAACCATAATCTTTAGTCGAAAATACTTCATATATGCACAATTAGAGTTTGTGGACAGCAAGACAACAGATTAACGGACAAAAATGAAATTAGTAGCATTCAAATATTTAATATTTCAGTTACATGCTTTTATTTTCATTTATCCATCCAAAGGTGCCCATGAAAATGTACATGTATCTGAAAATTAATTACCTCACAGTTTATATTCTAAGGAACAAACACATATGATTTTATCTTGAAATAAAACATTAGCATGTCAAATGAGGGTGTAAATTTTTGGCATAAACAAGTGCAACGTGTTATGCTCTGACATGCACTCAGACTAGGATACCCATGGCTCCACCTGCTGGACTTTATAAATGAATACTGTGCTGTTAGTGCTAAAGTAGTCATTGAAAGATAAAGTGAAAAGTTATCTTCCACAAACCTGACAAAAAAAGGTGTACAAAGCTCCATTTCCTGAAGACTCATTGATGACAGTTGACATGTGTCTTCTCACATAACATTTGTTTTTGTTTTTTTACTGTGAGACTGTAGATGAATAGAAAGAACTGTTCAAGACAGTGTAAAGGACCATTGACCCTGTTGACAAAATTCAGGCTCAGGTGTTTGATGCTTCTTATAAACAGTATTTATATGGAACAGCATGGAGCAGTGTAAAACAAAAACAAAAGAAAAAAAGTGATTTTGGTAAGCAAAAGAGGCTGGATGATGACACATAGACATTTAAATAGAGAAATAGTGATGAAACTATACAGAAACTGTCATGAAAGTAACCGCCACAATGCACAATGCATTTGAGGATATAAAAACTGAACATATGTAAGTTTTGATCATTTTTACAAGATGTTAATTTTCCAAATTAAACAAATGTGACGCAGTCTAAGATTTAAAGTGTCATGGTGCTAGAATCAATACAATATATGCAAATTTAACAAGCTGCACATTTATTCTCCAGTATACTCACTCACAAGGTTTCAAATCTTGCTTTATTTCCACCTATTCAATCAGTAAGTCAGCAATTTGACGACAAATAATTTGTAATTTGACTATAAATTATTATTACAAATAGAAATAGCCTACTAATTACAATCACTTTCCTTATTTTTAATTCTAGATTTTTGTTTTATGGATGGTATAAGGTACACTGGTATAAGACTCACCCAATTTTAATATTCGAATTGAAAAATGATAAATTATGGATTTGCTTTTAATTTTTTTTTAAATTAGATAGTTTTGCCACCATTGCCACTAATAAACATTAGAAGTTCCCATCTCCGACTTTGGCGAACGCATCATCTAATGTTATCTACAGGAAGTGAAGCGGTGGTGTGTTTTTCTCGGTCGCTGTTGCAGCGATCGATGCTAACTACAACAAGATGCTACCGCAGCAACTGACGTGAAGCTAGACCCATACAGGACTGCCAAGATGATTCCATCAGCCACTTGACTCGTCAAATATGTTGGCTGATAATTTTTTAATGTTGCAGTTTTCATTAGACGACGACAACGGGGACGAAACACTAACGTTAGCTAGAACAACAGTAAGGTAACGTTCACGTCAACAGTTTGAACCACTTTGAACCATCAACAACACCCCTGACGCAAATTAGCTTAATAGTTTTTTGTTGGATAGTTTGATAGTGAAGCTGTCGCTATTGTTAGATTCTACACTGGCTACTTTTATATTATGTCTTATTATTTCTATTATGTCGTATTATGTCTTACAAAATTACCAATTTCTTTTCTTTTGAGTTGCTAATTTGAGTCCTCTGTTGCATTTGTTGATACATCTGTGTGCAGTTAGGAGGAGTGGCGTTCATAAGGTCTGGGTTCATATTATGTGCACTGAGAAACAGTAACTGTAACGATAGTCTTGGCAGATATAAGAGCAACGTTTAAACAGTTTTAAAACAGATGATTTCTGAGCGCTTTGAAGTTTGTTAGTTATCATTATCGGGCTGACAATTAATCGGCCAAAACAACCTATTTCTGAAAACATGATGCAAGATTAAAAAAAAAAAAAAGACTACATCCTTGACACGTGGTTTGGCCACTGTACTTGAAATATTGTATCAAGATTAAGACGTAATAAAGTAAAGACATAACCTGGACGTAACTCATTCTGTCACTAAACACACTTTTGTTTAACTCAATTCAACCCAGTTTTAATCTGTCTGCAAAGCTGCCCAGTTGCTCTGTGTGCTATGCACTTTTTATCATACATGGATAAACTTGTAGATAATTATCCTCTCAGTTTTTACTTTGCATTCATTGCTACAGGCTGGACAATACTTAATTTCCAAGTTATGGGGTCTTTTCATTTGGCATATTCATTCATTTCATTCTTTTTGTCTATTTCATTACCATTTTTATTTTTATTTTCTATTTCATTCATTTCATTTTCATTTTTGACAACTGTTCTGTTGTAAAAACAACAGCAGGAATAGTAGCAATGGCTTTAACATGACTACTTTAGCATCTTACAGCTGACTGTGACTTTGCATTTTACTTTACCTCATGAAGCTTTTCTTTCTGTCAAAGAACATCCAAAGTACAATGCCTAGGTAAGGGAACATACCCATGTGAGAAAAGGTGCTTTTGTTTCTTATGTTTCCATCGTATGTCTGACATGTATTCACATCTTTGACTGTGTTTCTCCTCACAGCTGAGTAGTATGCTGGACGTGGGGAAGTGGCCAGTGTTTGCACTCCTCCCTCCTGAGGAACTACGGCTTATCCGGCAGGCTTGTGTCTTTGGCAGTGCTGCAAATGAAGCCCTCTATGTCACAGTTAATGATGAGGTAATGCCAAGACTATAAGCACAGGTGCTTTACTCCTCTTGTTTATATTAAGACGAGTTGCAAGACAGACTCTCCTTTTATAATATTGATTTGATTATGTTGTATTGGGATAGAAAAATGCTGCAGGCCTCACACTCTCCAGTTGATACAGGGTGCAGTTCCAGGCACAAGGATAAGCAGATAGAATGAGGCTATCTTTAGCTAATACCCAAGCAAGCACCATTTTTATCCTGTGGAAAGGTGTAGCACGCGCCTCATCTTGCCAACCCTTCCCATGTGTTTGTTCCCTGCGGGCCAAACGGTTTATGTTTCCGAGACAATCAATTCTGGTGCGGAAAAAATATTTTGGTGGATTTAACTGGATTTGAAACGGTGGGGTACATTGCCGACCACCTTGCCTGCATGCATGCGTATTACTTTAGTTGATCTTATTTCATACAGCTCACAAACATTCTGGGAAATCAGATTCAAGAGTGTTTCTGAAAAGATAATCAAACATAAGATTACATTTTGGTTGCAGGTACAGCTTTATTTGGGTGTGAATAGTGCTGAAATGATTAATCATTTTGGCAATTGACACAAAATTTATTGTCAACACCTCTTATAGACAATTGATCAATTAACTTTACCGTTATTTCAAAACTTAATTAAAATCCAGCTAACATAGTGACAAACATATTATTTGGTCTCCTCCCAATGTAATTTCACCAAATATTTTCTGTTTCCTGGGGTGTCTGCATGAGTAAACCTCAGAATTTAGCACTTATGTATCATCTTTTAATACCAGTAGCATTGTGTAGTGACGTTTGGCCTTTGCAGGTCTTTGCTCTCGGCACCAACTGCAGCGGCTGTTTAGGGCTTGGGGACCTTCAAAGCACCATTGAGCCGCGCAGGATAGATGTTTTGTGTGGCAAGAAGATTGTGTCCCTAAGCTATGGAACTGGACCGCATGTGGCTATCGCTACTGCAGGTAATCCACTTTGGACAAATTTGATTTTTTTCCTGAGGGGAAATTTCCTCAGGAGGCACAGGAATGACATGTTGCCCGTAAATATGCAATCTTATTAAAGTCTAATAACTTTTATTTAGATTAGTGTGATCTGAATGCTCTAAAAGTTATATGATAAGGTTTTTAGCCAAAGGCAATTGGTCTGTTACAAGTGACAGAATCTGGACCATAGAAAGGAAAGTTATATTCACATACTGTACATAATGTAATTGAATTATAGATTTTAAAAGAAGCATTTTGTTTCCCAACCAATCATATTTCAAAATATAGTTTGTTTTACTCCAGTTAGTAATATAAACAACACTTCACCAGCATCAGGAAAAATTACAAATGTTGATTCACTTGTTGCTTAGTATCAGTTCTTTTATTCTGAGACCTGTCAATTAATTTCAGAGTGATTTGCAGGCTTTAATTTTAGGTTTAGATTTTTCTCTTATGCACATTTGGATCACGGATTGTGGCCTTATATCCAGATGTCTTTACTCTGCTGAAATTGACTGCAGCTTATCTATTAATAAAATATTAACCGTGAGACAACCTGATAAAAAAGTTTGCCAACTGTTTTGTAGATGGAGAGGTTTTTGCATGGGGCCACAATGGCTACAGCCAGCTGGGCAATGGGACCACCAACCATGGACTGACCCCTGCCCTCGTGTCCACCAACCTCCTTAGCAAGAGAGTGACAGAGGTGGCCTGTGGCTCCCACCATACTATTGCCCTCACAACTGATGGAGAGGTAACCTGCTCTCAGTTGTGTCCTTTCTCGAGTTTCTCGCTGCCTAATCTCTGTATTTATTTGGACAGTGAACGTTTATCACTGTGTTCAGGTGTTCGCATGGGGTTACAACAACTCAGGCCAAGTGGGTTCAGGGTCTACTGCCAACCAGCCTACACCACGTCGGGTCAGCAGCTGCCTGCAGAACAAAGTGGTGGTTAACATAGCCTGTGGTCAGCTCTGCTCTATGGCTGTACTGGACAATGGAGAGGTAATGGCAAATTTTTTTAACCAGATTTGGTATATTGGTATGTACAGTTGATGTTAGTTATTGGTTTGAGTGATCAGGGCAATTATCAGCTAATGTCACTTAGTTTCTAACGGTAGATGCAGTAAATGGTTGCCCTTTGTTGGCATGTTTTAAACTGCTTTCCTAACATGATGTACTTAATGGTGTTGTTATTGACTCATGATGAAAGTTGAAAGTACAGCATTCTCGTTGCCCTTTAGCCTCCATTTTTATAAGTCACATTATTCAGCCAGGAAAAAAAAACCTCAGACTTCTCTGTATAATATGACCTCCTCTTTCTGTCAGCTGCTGTGTCTGTATTTTTTGTTGTTTCACACATGATTTTAGGCCTGTTGGAGGAGTTAAACCTGTAACATATTCAAATCACTTCATTTGTTCAAACCAGTTCAGTTCATTCATAAGTGTGTTGCTCTCCTCATGTAAAATGAAGGGACAGTGCAGACCCAGGGAGGTCAGGATGTGTAGGTGTATGTGTAGGATAACATAAATTCAGACTCAGACTTGAATCATGTGCTCATATATACAGTAAGTGTGCATTATATATAAGTGAATTATGTGGACCAAGTCATAAACACAACAATAATTGGTTTTGATTTTAAATATGCCCATTAGTTGTGAAGCTTTGCAATTCATCTCCCCAAAATATTAAATATATGTATTATGTACACTCTCAATCTGCCGCTCACCGCTGAAAGCACAGAACACAATGAAAAACAAATATATTAATATAGGCCTATTGTAATATATAACCTGAGTGTTCTAGTGAAAAAGTGTCTTTATTGGCCCTGAGTGAAGGCTCTGTGTGGCAGGAATTGGCACTTTAAGGTGTTAATTAAATGAAAGTTTTTCTCCCATACCGCCTCCTCTTGCCTGTCACTAATTTTGCACCCCCACTCAAGGAAAGTGAAGAAAGAAATTGAGAGAAAATGTAAATGAGCTGCGGATATGTCAGATTTTTTTTTTTTTAAATGAGCTGAAAAGAATTATCCCTAAACATACAGAAAACCATTCCTCACCAATGCGTAGTCTGAATTTGCCTCGTGTTTGTAGATCTATGGTTGGGGCTACAATTGCAATGGACAGCTGGGTTTGGGAAACAATGGAAATCAGCAGACCCCATGCAGGATCGCTGCTCTCCAAGGTGTCAACGTCGTCCAGGTAAGAGCCTAGAGAGCGATGCGTTTCATAAAGCTCCATATTTGATTATTTATTTCAGTTAACATTCAGCTTAATTACACTCTTTCTTCCATGTACAGGTTGCCTGCGGATATGCACATACTTTGGCACTCACAGATGAGGGCTTTGTTTATGCCTGGGGAGCCAACTCGTATGGCCAGTTGGGAACAGGCAATAAGAGTAACCAAGCTCTCCCCACTCTAATAAACACAGACAAGGAGAGGTTAGTACATGTTTTCACCCCGGCCTCAATTAGTAGTAACACCTCTGTGCCACCAAAACAGTTCACTGAGGGTCGCATGACAAGATCCTGAAACATTAATGTTTCTTTTTAGTTGCTAAATGTCTCAAAGCATATATCGTTTTAACATCTTAACGTAATAAGAGATTGAGTTTTTGACTCTCTACAAGTATCATGAGAGAAGTAGTGGTCAGTGATGAAATCTGCTTCTATTTATCTCTTAGACATATTTCAACATGCAGTCTGCATCAGAAGGCTGCAGTATATTAGTAGTACTTTAAGGTTTGAGTTCTGTTTTTGTCACTAGGATGGTGGAAGTGGCTGCATGCCACACCAGCCACACGTCAGCTGCCAAGACCCAGAGTGGGCAGGTTCTTATGTGGGGTCAGTGTCGAGGTCAGGCTGTCGCCAGTCCCCACCTCACCCATTTCAGCAGCACTGACGATGTGTTTGCTTGCTTTGCCACACCAGCAGTCACGTGGCACCTCCTCTCAGTAGGTAAGAGTGTTGCAGGATTATAGCGATTTCTAAAACTGAAGAGTTTACCATTTGTTATTTTCCCATTTACACTGTACTTACAGGTGATCATAGCACGCGGTGGACACGTGTGTGTCACTGGTACCAATTCCTGGAAGTGGTCTAAGAAGTAAACAGGAACCTTTGTTTCCTGTGCATGTCAAACCACCATATGTGCACAGATTGATCCCGTTTAATGTCGGCTCAAACTGAGGCACATAAACAAGTCACTCTGAGACCTTTGGTTTTTTTGTTTGTGCTCCATTTCGTAAAGTTAACGACATCCCTCCCATTAGTGCAATCTGTTCTCGTCTGTTACCTGTTCAACTGTCATGTTGGAATAACGAATGGTGACTCCAATTAAATTTGTGGTTCCCTCGGACTTTCTCTTTACAAGGTGTAATAGAGAGTCACATCCGTTGGGTCTAAAAGCATTATTTTTGATTTGAATAAAAGAATGTATTACCGTACATACAGGTAGGTGTGCTATATATTTACAGTGAAATACGTCAGTTTTTACAGGACTGTAAAAAAGACATACAGTATGGTTGAGGTGCTGTATTACAGGAAACATTTAGTTATACAATATTCTTCTTTTAAAAAAAACAAAACTAACTTGTCTTTATTTTTGCCAGATGATGATGACTACCTGACTGTTGCACAGTCTTTGAAGAAGGAGTTTGACAGCCCAGAGATTTCAGACTTGAAGTTCCTGGTTGATGGGAAGTGTATCCATGTTCACAAAGCTCTGCTGAAAATCAGGTACAGAGAAGACAGTGTTCAAAGTCCAAAGTGAAAATGTGAACTGGCGTTCGTTATTATGATATGTGCTTGGTATACCACACTTTCAGAGGAATAGAAACACAATTTAATGTTGCAGAATTGTGTGATTGTTAATTTTAGAAACATAAAATCAACACAAACAAATCGTTTAGTTAATTGTGCAGTCGTCATCACAGCAAACGCTCTGAGCCGTCTTTCTCTGTCTTCATATATACCCACTGAACGCTGTGTTGCCTATATTTAAACTCCGTTAGACGGCGTTTCCTTGTCTTTCCTGTTAATGTCAAGTGCAAGCAAAGATAGACCTATTCTTTTCTGCTTTTCTTTTTATAACCGCACTAGTATCTGCATTCCAGTCCCTTGCTCCTTTGCACTGTCCGTAGGAAGGAGCCAGACTGTCTGCTACGTCAGCCTGAGTGCACATGCTCGCACAAATATGCAACAGTGCAAAACGCCCGCTTTGGCAAGATCACATGCAAATGATGCGTTTGTTTGTTTGTTTAACTGTGTGCTGAGAAGAAATGATAAGAGAGGCAGAGTTTTGAGCTGGTAGAAATGAGCAGTTGGAGAAAGTTGAGGGAAAAAAATGGCAGTCAGTATTTATAATGCAGATGGCCAGATGGCTAAGTTGTTGGAGAAGGTTCGCCGCTTTGTCTCAAGAGGTGTAGTGTGGCATATAAATGTGTTTAATTTTCACTTTGACACAATGTAACAGTGACAATTACAAAGACCTCGTTAGGGGTGTAGTAATTTATGTAGTAGCAGCTTTCAGATAAAACTGTCTTGGAAAGAAAACATGATTCACATCATTCTCAGACAACTGGTGACACTTACAAAGTCTTACAAAGACAGTGAGCTATACAACAACCACTTACGACACACTCTATGTAACAAATGAATAGAAATGAAGTGATATTTCCCATCATGCCTGTTTGCATGTTTAAGAGTGTAGCAATGATTTTGCATGATTTAGCTTAGCTTAGCTTAACTACTAATCATGCATACTTCATATTACTACTGAATGTTTTTAAAGTGATGCTGTAGTGTTTCAGATTTTTTCAGCCATGTGATTTCCTGTATGAAAATGTATTAGCAGGCTTTTGAAACTTTTTTCTTTTGCAGACTCTTTATTTTCAGTGATAAATGAGAAGGAAAAGCAGCAAGTCTTTACATTTAAGAAGCCGGAAACTAGAGAATGTAATCAATTTAATTAATTGATTATCAAAATACTAATGTTCTTTCAATCAACTAATCAGTTAATTGGTGCTGCTCTAGTTTATATAACGCTTATTTAAACAGTGTTACAAAGTGTGGTGTCTTTTTATCATGGCAGCCCTTTTCTTCTCTCTTCAGATGTGAGCATTTTCGTGCGCTGCTAAATGAAACGGATGAGGACTCTATAGAAGTTCACCAGTTCTCATACCTGGTGTACCGAGCCTTTCTGGAGTATCTCTACACAGACACTATTAACCTGCCACCAGAGGACGCTATTGGTAAGCACATGTGCCACACTCCTCTACATACTGAAAGTACACGAGACACTTTAAAAAACGTTGAAATAAGTCCGTGCAGCAGTCCTCAAGACGCTCCTCTGTGTATTGTTCTTGTATGTGCAGGGTTGCTCGACTTGGCTACATTTTACAGAGAGACGAGGCTGAAGAGGTTGTGCCAGGAAACAATCAAGAGAGGCATTTCTGAGGAGAATGCCATCACTCTGCTTTCTGCTGCTGTCAAGTATGAGGCGCGGGTAAGCTTATAGCCCCTAACATGCAGTCAGACGTCATGGTGGTGGGGGTCTTCTCAGTAACTAGTCCGTCATAGCACTGACCAGACAGCCCTCTTCATTTTTAGGACCTGGAGGAGTTCTGCTTCAAGTTCTGTGTCAACCACCTAACAGCTGTGACGCAGACCCAGGCCTTTGCGGACATGGACCACAACCTGCTCAAGAACTTTATTAGTAAAGCCAGCCGCTATGGGGCCTTCAAAAACTGACTAGAGTGCCCCTGCAGCGATGGAGTCAACACGATGAGGCTCAAGCTCTCTGAGGTCCTGAGAGTCGACCCTAGACCAAAGTAAACATCGGGCTGATCAGCACTTCAAAGCTGTGTTGCTGGAGATGTTAATACTCGAGAGGCAAACAGTTTAAGGTTTCACCCGCTGATGCTTCTGTGATTCTCCCCTAACCCTAACCCTAACACAGCGGTTGCAGTAATGACAGGAAGTAGTCAGCCAAAAAAAAAAAACACAATGCACTGCTTTTCTTTTCAAGCCTTGATTCTCAAACTTTCTGGGTTGAGAAGTTGTATATTTAATGAGGAAAGCATTCAAGCTGTTCTTCTTTTAGAAAGCTCATGTTTGACATCTCTTTTTTTCTGAATAATTATAGTTTGTATTTGATCGATCAGACAATCTGTTCTCTTGCATAAGTCAATGTTAAATCTTGCCACTTTGTTTTATGTCACGTTACTCACCTTTGCCATCCAAACGTATGGTTGATGTTTGTATTCACTAACGTTTGCACTGTTTTGCTGTAGACGGTTACTTTGGCTGCCATCAGCAGACTGATGATGTTGATGATGATGATGATGATGATGGAAAAGGTCAGTCACACTTTGAGAGATAAGAACATCCTACTGGATATTTACTTGTGTTCAGATTTAACACCCTGAGCAGCCGGAAAGTGTCTGACTTACACAAACATATTGATTCCTGTGTAGCCTGTCGATGATGTAACACTGTAAGTGCAGCTGATTTTTCAGTTGTCTTTCATTGCAATTTGGTATGTTTACAAAAGTTTGTTCGTTTATTGTTCTCTTTTAATTGTTCATATGTTGACAGCAAACTTCTGGTTTTTACAAATGTTTTTGTTTTTTTTACGTCTCTCCCCTGGTAGCACCTTGTGATAATGAAATAGTGCTGGCTTCGTTTAATTGCCAACTGACTGTGTTGAATGTTGCCCAACTCTCGTACACAGTAGGTCCCACAAGGTCTTTAAATGTAGTTACTTGATAATTCCACATTAAATTTCTAAATCTGTCCAAATAGAATGTAACAAAATTGTTTTCCTATAACAAGCCAATTATTGTATTTTTGAAACATTTTGACAATTACTTAAATGCCTGTGTTCTCATTTTGTACGGAAAATGCTATAAGCTGCTGACAGTGGCACTAATGGTAACATTTGATAATCTAAAATGTATAAAAAAAAGAATAACTACATAATTTGATGTATCTGTTATTTATGTGATTGGTGGTCTGTTATGAAATAGTTAATAGCCTTGACATACATGTATACACAGTGTAAAATACTGAAGAAAATATTCAGCTCATACAACGCCATTTTGGGGCAAATGTACAGCCAACTACTAGCTAAAAACTGTGGTAACTGTTTTACCTACAGCAGCTCTAAGCCACCGGGGGACAGTGTGTTGCACTTGAGTATCTACTAAATCTAGTGATGTCTATTCATGCTTTTCTGTGCTGAAAACCTCCCGAGTACCATAGCAGGCCTACAAGTTGAGGTTTTCACACCTGCCATCAAATGCTCTTACCAAACTGTTCATTACTTCTCTGCATATCACAGTTGCTGTAATGCAGGTGTACATATGAAATATTTGATATGAAGTAATGCCCCCCCCCCAATCCAGTTGGTGAAATTCAAGTAAATGAAAATTGCGAAATCGGGCATGTAATACTAATATTGCTTGTGTTATGCCATCTATACAGGAAGTGGAGACAATGATTGGGAGGTGTATATGACGATATAACACAATCTGAGCACATTGAGATGTAACAGACACATTATCAAAGTCTTCCTGCAAGAGGAAGCTCCTGTTGTTCTACATGTATGCCTGTTTATTTCCTGAAGCGCACCTTTACAGTGTAACAGGGACACATTACAAGATAAGGCAATTTAAGTATAATTAATAATAATTAGAATTTATCATGTGTAATAGTTTGTTTGTATAACAGCTTTCAAGAACAGATGGCGCAATGTGCATCTCAGGAAATAAAGAATAAAACAACAGAGCAAATAAGGAAAATAAGAAGCAGAGCAACAAACATAAAAAGCATAGACAAACGAGGCAAAAACAAAATGAAGTTAGATAAAAGCAAGTCTGAACAAATGAGTCTTAAGCTGCTTTTTGAAGCTGTCAATAGTGTCCACAGAATGTAAGTCCAGTGGGAGAGATTTCCACAGTTTAAGAGCTACTACTTCAAAAGCACAGCCTCCTTTTTTAATTTTGACCCTGGAGTGATGGAAAAAAACAACAAACCCTGATCAAAAGACCCCAGATTCCTACTTGTATTACCTGACCATGCACGGCTCTAAATGTGATTAAGAGAATCCTAAATTGTATTCTGAAATTGATAGGAAGCCAGTGCCAGGACCTAAGGATTGGTGTGGCATGGGACCGTTTGGTGGACTTGGTCAGAATCTTGGCAGCAGCATTTTGGATCACTTGCAAGCATTTTAGAGTTGCAATAATCAAGACAGGACTATACGATCGTCTCCAATTGAGCTCTTGGCACAATATGCCCGAGCTTAGCAATATTTCTTTGCTGGTGAAAAACAGGAGCGAACCAAAGAATCCAGGCCTGGCCCATAGAAACACCTAGATTACGACAGGTTTGAGCCAAGACTTTCCATTTCTTTTATTTCTTTTCACCTGGTTTCTCTTAGGGCAAAAAGGCTTTTAATAGTATAGTACAGAATTAGGCTGTCTGTCAAATTACTATGTTATTGTATGGATAAAGCCTAAGATAAATATTCAGTATGTACATTGTCACATAAAATGGCTCAGCATAGCTGTCACATTTAAAACACAACGGTTTTAAATGGTATATGAGGAAGTTTACACAGCTGCTAACAGTACGTGGCACTCTGCCACATACAAACCCTCCCACACTGACAAAAGTGTGATCTAAATTATAGATTCAAATGGTCACAATAAAGCCCTTTAATTTTCCTACAAAAGACGTGGTGAAAGAAGTATTTTCATCCTGAACAGCAGTTCAACTGTGTAAAAATACTTAATTACAGATACGAGTTCTGCGTTTGAAAATTTAGGTTGAAGTTAAAGTATTCACAGCAGCCTGTGTGAGAAACATTTAAATGCTGTTCCTGCTCATGTTAACTACTCAACATGATGTTAGGTGGTTAATAACTTATAAGATAATCATATAATATGTGAACTGATCCTAAAGCCTTCAGACATTTGTAGTGGAGAAAGAAATGTCCAATATTTCATTATTTAATTAGCATAGAATCGAAATGTGCTTTTTAACTTTATTTTCTGTACCTGGAGATAAAAATCACCTGCACTATTTTAGCTTTGAGTGGTAGTTCAGTCTGAGCGAAAGAGTCTGAACTAAAGATAAAACAGATAAAACAGCTGTGTTGATGTTTTAATATGTGGGATGTTTTGATAGAAGAGAGCTAGATTTCATCTAGTTTATGGTCTGCTGTTACAATTTGGTTACTTTGGCGTCTGTCAGTACCAGCTTGTGTCACCAGTGTGGTTATCTCCTCTACTTACTGCTCTTAGATCAGTACACAGTGATAAAACCGCATCCTGGTATTGCACCATTTTCTGGCTAGAATAACATGCGACTTCACTTTTTTGGGTTTCGTGCTCCAGTACCCGTAAAACCTGTAAACACACATAATCTGGCTTGTCTTTCCCTCGGAAATAACTGAAATACCATCCTGCATAGCTATTGGAGCATGTAGCATAGCTTGTTTTACCCCTGAGACAAAATTTAAGTTCAGTGGTCTAACAGCCAGCTCACTCAGGATGATTATAGGCTGTGAAGTGTAAACAAATGGCGATGCAGGAAAATGAATGGCTATTTCTGGTCAATAATGAATTGCTCAATTTGTATAAACCAAGATTTATTCAGAAAAAAAATGGAATGACAGCCAAGGCTTTTAAATTCCAAACATGGTGTTTGGGCCAATGGTGCTAGGAAACTATACAAACCCATTCATGTTGGTTTTGAATGAAGCAGAACATAAGACTTTTGGTTTAGGCACAAATCACAAATACTGCCGGTTACAGTTTACAATAAGGATTCAAAACATTAGTTACTAACCAATCTGGTCTCAAGTACTTAATTATCTACTGTGTCGTCTTTGATTCAGAGTTGTTCACTAATTATTTATTCAGTAATAAACCAACATGTTTAGCAGTTATGACAAAGGTCTTTCTATGTGAACGTGGAATTCATTCATTTATCATATAAAAATGGTGCACCGTACACTCATGTTTTATGTGCAACTTAAAGACTTGGTTCTCTGAAGGGGAAGGGCACCCGGATTTATGAACAGTGCTACTCTGGAGCTCAGAAGCAGTTCACCAGCTTTCACCTGCCAAAAATGACATGGGTCTCTCTTTTAAAATAGGGAAATAATCTGAAGTTGGAATAAATGGCACCAAAGTATCTGCACCATTTACCCCATTAACAAAATAAACAAAGTTTTCACAATCATCCAATTCATAAGAGACATCCATTTTCCTACAGCAACTCGTGAAGACAAGTTGAGCTGGTAAGACATGCAGCAAAAGAGCTTTTACTGTACATACAGTCAGTGGTTGCAGTGGGGGAGGGTGAAGCACTGTGGGGAGTACTGTATTAGTTTTACAAAGCAGGCAAAAGCTTTTAGTTGATAAGGCTGTGTGGGGGAGGAACCCACAGCAGACTCCTTTCTGGTGTTTTCAAAAGTCTGGATTTGTTTTCATCTTGTAATAAATTAAACTAAACATTTTTTTTCCAAGAGAAGATGAAAATAATAAAGTTTAGTTTCTCAACATCTTTGCTGTCATGCATCAAATGGAAGGATCATACAGTCTTATTGATGAACAATCTCTTCCTTTTTGTGCCCTCTGGACATTTCTTCGATCAGGTGTTTTTTAACTGAGCACCATCCAATTTATCATTTGCCTTAAGGTTTTTTAATCTCTTTGGTAAAACATTATCTCATGTATTTTCATTTTTATCCTCGCAGAAAAAATGTTTTAGATTCGAGTCAGTGCACACACACTTTTTCTGTCGCTGTGGCAGTCTTTGAACGCATACCCTTGGCCTCAGTGGTTTGCGTTCTGTTGGTTGCCCCATTTTCACTTGATGTTTGTTTGTGGACACCAGCGCAACATTTGTGCGGTTTCCGTTCCCATGGTCAACATGACAGAATGAGTCAAGAACCCTTTCAGTTGCAGAGAAGCTGTCTGTGATGTCCTGAATGTCCTTTAACCAATTTATTTATTGGCTATTTATTATTGGCTCTGTCCAACAGAAACAAAATCCGCCTTCCATGTTGAAACCTTTAGTATAATTTCATGTTTCTTTTTTTTGTCAAGTTTGAGGTGATCATTATTACACACCAATATTATGTCACCTGCCATCTTTCTCATACATTTTTCTCTTGTCTTTGAAAGCCTTCAGTCTTGGCCTTGGGGGTGCCAGACAGTTTCCTGGCATTGTGTGAAGTTTAACAGTCCAGGGATTTCAGGCTCATGTTTGTGTTTAGCAGCCACATACTTGCATGTGAAGAGCTTGTTTTTATGCGCTTGATGGAACTATTTTGCGAGTGAAAGACAATAGTACGGGTTTTCTTTTTTTCTTGAACACTTCACTCTAGCCTTGATGATGTTTATTTTGTGATGGACTGACAAAGAAAGGCACGCTGGCCGTAAAGCACCCACTGTCTCTTTGATTCTCTCCAAGGTTTCCCCTCATTTGTTTGACTATTGTTGCAAAGTCAAAATGGACCATGTTTGGATTTGTGTCATGTTCATGACACAATAATGCCGTAAAATTAAGGATGATTATAGGTTAAGGTTAGCATTATTGTACCTTGGCATAGTGGCCACATCTACCTCAATCAATTACTGATTTAGTGCACCACCCAGCGAGCACACTGAGTGACACATATCAAACACACCCTGATGTCATGTGATTAACAGGTGACACCGGTTTGGCAAAATGCTCACAGTGGATCCTCCAGCAGTGATTTCTACATTTGCTACATTGCTTATGAACTTCTACCTTCAGTGAGGTGTGTGAGGACTTTCTGCTCTT
>JBBPCS010000023.1:9154754-9166510 GCA_037974645.1 Hollardia meadi
GTGAAACTGTGGTAAAAATCTTGTGGTAGCTGTCCCAACATTCCATCTAAGTGTCTGAGCACCAACAGAATACCAGAGGAGAATGTCACAGGAACAGAAAAAGCACCAAAGGAAGTTAATTTTAAAACATTGGGTACCAGTAGCACAGAACATACTGGTTTTTTTTGAGCAGTTGGAATTTTTGAAGTCTCTACTCAGTTCTTGTTTGCAGAGTTAGTGACAATTCTCTGTGAGTTTGTGACTATGAGCAATCTTTTGAACACTGCACATTTGATTCATTGTTAGAATGAAACTTAAAGCAGCTTTGAACCCTTAAATTACTGTTATTTGACAACAACAAAAAGTTGTGGAATGATCTTGTTCATCTGCAGTCAAACAAAGGCTGACTTACTTTGTGATGCTGCTTCATAGCACTTACTGTACGTAACACCTCTTTCCAAGCATGGTCACAAAATAGGTTTAAAATAAATAAAGCAGTGAAAAAAACGGTAGCGGATTTGGAATCCATTGCTCACAAAGGAAGAAGGATAAAAGAAATCAGTTTCTCCAGGGAGGCTTCCGTACTGCAGAAGGATGATAGCAGAGTTGATTACACTGAACAGTACCTCAATGTTCAGGTAGCTTTTAGATAAGAGCTCAGAGAATGCTGCTCTTGCATCTTCTTTGCATATATTACATTATTGCAGTTAGTCGTCTGTTGGGTTGTGAAATATTTGCACTTTTTGTTGTCTGTTATGTTCGATCTCTAAAGGTGTTTAAGTCTCTGAGTAGAGAAGGCAACTTAAAAAAAAACAAAAAAAAAACAACTTTATATAGGGCAACAGAACAACGCCGTCTCAGCTTTGAGAAGCTCACAATGTTTTTCTTCTTTGAGAATCTTCCCAGAGGTATGTTTTCAATTCTCTGGAAATTTGTGAGACTTTTGGTGTTTAGGAACTATGAAGTTGCCGTAGCCAGGCATCACCCAGGCAGCGGAACAATGCTGCTGCCTGAGTTTGAACTTCACCTGAAGTAGCTTGAAAGGTGATGCCAGCCTGCACCCTCCAGGTTTTTTTTTTTTCCATTGATGCCAGCTGCAAACAAGAAATAGATCTGTGAGAGGATACCAAAGCCTTTTTGCTCCTGCTTCTTTCCTCCCACGCCTCGGTGCCACTCTTTTTCTTACCAGAAAATAACTTGGAGAACCATTTCGATCTTTTTTACTTCTTTATCACGAAAATGTGACGCTTATTGATGGGGTGGTCTAAATGCAGCCCACAGGTTTACTTCAGTACGGATGTCAGAGAAGGTCATTTGCTTTTGGAAGCAAAAAGGAAACGACAACATGCTTAAAACTTCGTGAAACAAGAGGGCAACACAGAAGTAATGTTGTGTGATTTATGCTCATTTAAATAAATAGATAAATAATAATAAAATAGATGTCAGTGGGGGGCTATCATCTTTCATGTGGGTGATTGTGACCGTGGGCTACTTCTTTAAATATGTCCTCATTTTGTCTGATAAAATGTGATGATCACCTATTCTCAGGACTGTGCGAGCCGACGATGCTTGATTGACATGAGCTTTGTCGCATATGTTGGGGACAATTTACAGCGTTATCGTGGGACTTTCCCACAGGAGACATTTTGACACGTCAAAGTAGGAAAAGAACACGTGAATGATGGCTGCATTCCATTTCGTTTCAGGGTCCTTGTATTGTGCGTGCTTGTTTACATGTCTTCCTGGGACACTTGAGCAGAACTGAACCATCATTAATGTTATTACTCTATCACCTGTGCATTTCCTACATGAAAAATCAAAATGTCTGCTGTGAAAGGGGCCAACTCTGGAGTGACCTCATACAATTCCTGACTGAGCTCGGTCCACCTTGAACCTGATCTGAGATGTAATCAGCCAGAATTACAAACACCGGTGTAGGTGTGCTTGGTCTTTGAAAAGTAAACAGTAAGGCTATTAATACTGAAGAGATTCTGGTATTTCTTTTTCTAAATCAAATATGCCCTTCCAGTCTGGGAATCACCTAACAAACTGCTAGCCTAATTTAGTCTCTGAGTCTCTCTGTATCCCTGTAGTGAATCTTGATTTGTAATCTGAATGTGAGCTTTGGGGAAGAGCCTCTGATCCTCTTTGCTGCTGCAGTTTGGCCGCTGTATGTTATCATGAATTCCCTTCGAATTTTCCATCCATATAAACATGATAATTGCGCGCGCTCTAAAACCAGGAATAACTGGAAGCTCAGTGGGAACCTGTAAAGACACAGTCGGAAAGAAGGAACATCATATGTGGATGAGAGTGAAAAAGATGGAGTAACTTCAAAGATTTTGGCCTAAACCACTCTTCTTTCTGGGCACAATGTTTGCATTAATAGTTAGTTATTGTGCTGCAGATACCTAAATACTTGAAGATCTTCGTTTTCATATTAATAATATTCACTCCATTCATCGAGGTCCACTACAAAATAACTGCTGCTGAGGGCCACGGCTCACTTTCTCTCTAGCCTGCAGCAATATCAATTATGCAATATCTTTATGAATATTGGTGTTATGGTACAACACAACCTTTAGGAAGAATCGCTCGTAAGCACAGTAATTATCTTGCTCGGGTACTGTCGGGGGAAAAAAATAATTAGAAATAATTAATTGATGTTTGAATTGACTTGAGGTTGAACTCTCCCTTAAATATTCCCCACTCCAAAATTAAAAAAAAAAAAAAAAAAAAATGCTGCACAATTTAATCATTTTTAACTGACTTCAGTAGCATTTACTTTATGCGTGGTATGATTGTGTGTGCTGATGTCTCCGTATTCGCATTCCGAAAACACAGATTCACACACATCCCGAAAGTTAATTAGGAAATAAAAAGAAACATTAGGTCACTTTTATGATCCATCCCAAGCACTCTTGCTAACTAGTGAGTGAGTTATCTGAACCAAAGAGCTAAAACCAGCTCGTAATCCTGCTGGTCTTCCCAAATCATGAATCTTATGACCATGACAAACATACATGTATTTTATTTTGACAGTGTATTTTCAAGTTGTTAAAGTTATAGCCTACTTCACCCAAAATGTACCAAAATTCAAACCCTGTAGGTTTGAAAAGGACTCTTAAAGGGTCAGTTATATATATACATAGTCAGAGATTTCTGCCTCCACCTTGATACAATAGAGTTAAATCAGTGTGTAGTCCTCACATTATGATATGGAAAATGATACATATCAGATACAACAGTTAACATCTCTTTTACTATAGCAGCTGATGAGAGTAGCTGTACTTCCTGGGTACCACACGTTTCATAAGACAATCAGCCACCAACGAGTAACAAGACCTCCAATTGCAAGGTGGGTACACCCTGTCAGTCTGGGGAACGCTCCAACTTGACCTCAATGTGTCAGCCTCTGCTGATGAGGCATCTGGTTGGCACCCTGTAACAATCGCTGGCGATATCAATCAGCACGGCAGATCAAAGGGAGCAGAATGCAGGGGAGCCGCGGTAATATATTAAACAGAGCGAGTACTGAGAGAGAGATTTCTCAAGTGAGGATGGAGAGGAGGGAGTGTTTGCCATTATCTGGGGGATGCCGAGCATTGTGAGAAAATGGGCATGCTAATGAGGGCCAAATACGACGAGAACAGCTGCATTGTAAATGAGCTGACTTTGAACACGTTTGGGCTGGGATGAATCTCCGAAGTGTTGTTTGTTAATCAAAGGAGGAAAAATGGAGAGGAAAAAAAAAAGCTCAGCGCTGCTTCGCACATACAGCTGTGGTAATTGCTATGAAAAGGTTACCATGATTGTTATTCACGCCATGAAGGCAGGTGGAGGCACTATGAGATACCCCCCTGACATTAAGCTGACGGATGCACAGCTTCTCAATGTCCCAGGGTATGGCTGCATCTCAGGCTTTGTCTGGAAGACTCACAAGCTTTGAAGCTGAGTAACCTGATCAAAAGACAAATAATCTGACTAGAGGTCATGGGATTTGCCTCATCAATAATAGGGAGAACTTAAATTCACACTGCCTGTTCTTATCCTCTTTATCGATTGGAGTAAAAAAAAAAAAAGAAAAAAAAAGGACTCCCACATGTAGTGAACACTACCAAGGTCAAGAGGTCATGGGAAAACCTTTTTAGGAATGTGAGCGTAGGCCTGTTCAGTTCACCTCAGAGCATATTATTGTGACTGAAATAATCATTAAAAATCCAGAATTTAATAAACATTTATTTACAAAATGAAAGAATGACAAAGAACAATCTGAATAGTGAATACAAAAACGTGCTAAAATAATCAAATACATTATCATACACAACGTATACCTTATGAACGTGTTAAATAAACTATACTTGGATTTTTGGAATCGGAAGAGGCTGAGTTGAGGAAGCAGGCAGCCAGTGTTGGATTGCTTTATGTTTTAGGGATTATTGCATTTCAGTTCATCTTTAAGGCAAGAATGAGACATGAGGACAGACACGCTTTACATTACAATGAAGCAATATTACTTTTCTCTTCATCACAGGGCACACCATCACAATGACTGAAGAAGAGGAAGTCAAAAAAAGAAGGGAATACTCTTTTGTGTTAAAGAAATAGCTATGTAACATTTTTACAAATAGGATTGGTCCATACATTTTTCATTTAAGAACAGCTTTTAGGAGTAGAACCAGTTTTCAAAGCCATGGTTTGTGTGTGTGTGTGTGTGTGTGTGTATGTGGGTGTGTGTGTGTATGTGGGTGTGTGTGTGTGTGTGTGTGTGTGCGTGCTGCATAATGAATCAGTCCCTGCAGTTGTCAGATGAGTGGTGTCCCATGATGTGCAGAGCACCGTATCGACTTTTGTGCTTGATGTACTGTACTGGTGTGAGTCCACAGAGTCAGAGTCCTCTCCCTTTTTGTCGCACCGCCTGCCTGTGCCCCGTCTCTCTCTGATGCTGTCTTCAGTACGGGTACTGCTTCTGTTTCTTCCCGGCGAAACAGGACAGCCAGGTGCACAGCAGCATGGCGGCCGCCGCCCCGGCCCCCGTGCAGTAATACGCCCAGCCAATCTGGCAGGAACCTGCAAAGAAAAGCAGAGAATTCAGGATAATAATCTTTTCACCCTTTATTTTTTTATCTGCGCTTCTGTCAGCAGGGTATCTCCAAAGACCCATGAATCGGCTTCAGTGAAATTTGGACAGATAAGCCTTCGGACAGGGGACAACTGATTTGATTTTGGTTTAATCAGAATGTATGAAGGTTAGACAAGACCTCAACCGTTTGTATTTATAGAGACTTTTTTATTTATTTATGAAAACTGCTTATAAATCTCACATCACTTTGAGATTGAGATTAAATAAATGCCAAGAGCATTTAAAATGGTCTCTGTTCAAGTCCTCTATCTGCATTGTTATTGTTTAAGGGATTAAAGACTTAATCTTTACATGGCTTTAACTCTTTACTCTTTTTTGCTGTTTCTAATGTCGGTAAAGGTTATCTTTTGTTATAACTTGTCTTGAGCTTGTTTGTACTGTAATTTCAATACCTCTGCTTTGCTCGTCCTGTGGACATATAGTTAACTCTTCCTGGACCATGAATGAATAATCAATGATGATCCAGGTGTGGAATTTCCACTATTGTGGACGGTTGTGGTTCTTCTTCTGCAAAATTAAATTCAGTAAACCGGGGTGCTAAGAACAATGTTTGTGGCCATAACAGCATGCTGCGGAAACATTCAGAGTTCATTGATCTTCTACAATGTTGTAGTAATGTATGTAGTGCATATACGTGAGCATGAGTGGAACATAGTCAGGATTGTCAAGGTGATAATATAACTGTTCAGTCAGTTGCAGCTCATTTATAAAACACATTCATTTGAAGCACCTAATGTATTTGTGTGTAGCTGTGTAGTTGTGTGTAGATCCTCCACTAACACGTTAGTGTTAAGAGCAGAAAATGCTGTGAACTGCTTAACATTTTTGTTCAAGCCACAACATTTCCCTTCCTCGTGTGAAAAAGAGTTAGCATTGTTGCACGGAACATAGTTTAACTTAACATTTGCAAACAGACAGTCTGGTATGTGACAAATGCACTCTCGCTATACAAACTTTGGAAAAGGACGCCAATGAGGAAAAAACGCTGAAACTGAACCAAAACCCAAAGGGCCTTCTTAAGACACATCCTCTGTAATCTTAGGGGGAAATTATGTGGAGTATAAAACAAGGACGTGACCTACATCTGATTCTAAATGTGGAAAATGTTGCGATGACCGTCAAGACATCTCGTTACAGACGTCAAATTTGGGGAGAATATCTGATTGAATATATCTAATTACCAGACTGTTGGGAGGAGGCGTCTCATTAACAAATCATCACTGTGGAAACCTGATTCAACAGCCAACATTTCTCTGAGGTTCCTTTAATGTTGCATATTTCACTTAATGAAATTTAGCTTCCCCTCTGTTTAAATGTTGCAGCTTATCTTTTAATATGATGTGGGAATATTACATTTGAAAAATATGTCAGGTCAAATCAATGACTTGGATTTCTCATGCCTTCGTTCTGCGGGTGAACATTCTCGTATTTAACATGCATGTAATTAATGTTTCCTGCAGCCAGATTCAAAGCTAACTTTGAATTGCTAAGGTATAGCGCTCCCTTCATGATTAATGAATGAATCTGTGAAGGAGAGATCCAAAGTACTCTTTGTGGCGAACACATCATTTGTGTGACATCCACTGCTCTCATGGGAAAAACGGTGTAATCGACAGCGCTACCGAGAATGAGTTGAAACTGAAATAACTAGTGCAGGAAGCTTTAACGAGCAGATTTGATGCGCCGGAGACACTGAACAGCAGTGACGCAAACACACTTGTTAACCAAATTTCTACGAGCCTCTTTTGTCAAACAGAAAATCATCAAAATTAAAACTTATCCAACGTAATTACTTCTGATAACATGGTCTGCATTTACAGTAATTAAGACAGATATATTTAGGAATTTCTGAATATATCTGTCTGAATCATATGGACATGCTTTTATTTTAAATGCTGCCAGAACATCTATCTGCTGACATAGTGGCAGCAGTAATCTGTATCAATCCATAACTCACATGACGATCTATCAAAACAGTGTGACAGTGTTGGCCAGATTTTGAAAGATGTCAATAGATTTATAAAGTTGTTAACACATAGTAACATTCATCAACAACTGACCAGATCATCATGAAATGTGATTTTAATATTCACTGTCTAGTGGTGCTCTGATGCCACAGTCAGGACAAAACTTTCCCTCCCACTTCACTGACTCGTGGGGGGGGGAAAAAGGAATGGTTACATTTCCCGGTAATTGGCAATAGCTATTCATGGTCTGCAGCGAATGAGTTCAATGTTTTTGGTCCACCTTTCTTATAAGCGCCGCTATCAGGCATAACATTTTCATTTGAACAATATCAAAATCAGATGGGCAGATCGCAATCACAACATTCACGCTTCCAAAAGGACGAACCGTCTAAACGGTGCATTAGTTTTCCGTTTGTGCCATTCTCAGATCAAAATGTCAACTCTGAACATAACTTACATTCAGTCAGACTTGCAGGAAATTTGAGGATGAACCAGGTATATGTGAATATCCTCCCCTGGGGAACTCTTTTTGTTCTTAGACCAAGCACAGCCAGTTAGAAAAGAGAACAACTGTCACTATGTTGTTTCATCCAATACTTTTGTGAAGGGAGAAGCTGTAAATGTAAATCTAAGTGTACCCCGAGTCACCTGATTACATAAGTTAGGAGCTCCACAGCCTTACCATATTAAAATATTATGATCAGAGCAAATGAATTTCTCTGGGTTAATTAAGTGGGGGGAAAAAAAATCAAACTAATTGATTAGCATCAAATAAAAGAGTAGCTGCAGTGTGAATACCTCCTTTAACCGTCTACAGTGTCTGATGCAGTCGCAAATTACAGTCTGTGAGGATACAGAAGACAAATCGGGCTCCTGCTTCTTCTTAGCACATATTTATAGTCCTAAAACACTTCAGAAATCGACAGCTACTGGCAATTCTGTTGACTTTTTATAATACATTTTAAATACCAAGGGACCGCGTCTCTTCGTTATGTGAGAGCACCAGAGAGTTCTGGCAGAATTTCAAGGGCCAGATATAAAAGTTTTCAACTTCTTCGTAACGTATTATCTGTTCTGGGACTAGACGGCAAACACGAGACAAATCTACATAGTCAGGGATGAAGCATCAGTCTGTAATTTAGGGCCTGCGTGCAGGCTGGAAGTACGTTTGCATATTGGCGTTGACTAGTAGGAATCTCACCTAGTTGAAACTGGTCTGAGCTGTTGTTGCAGGTCTGTTGTACTTCCTCACTGTCCCATCCCAGTGGATAGAGTGCACAGCCAGATCCTATGAGCAGACCTGAGAACAGGAGAAAGAGAGTTTGTCAGTACAGATCACTGGGGATTCAAATAATATCACATAAGATGGCTGGACGTCTCTGCGGGTTTCCATAATTTAAACATTCATTAACGAGGAAGAAAAACATAAAAGTTGTTTGTTTGTTTTTTCTTTGCTGCATCCAGATATCAAGCCAGGTGAATTTAAACTTCTGTGTGGACTCCCTTTTCTTTGGTTTGTTTTGATCAAAAAGACCAGGAGCTATAGAGTGATTTTTTTTTTCACTTTATAAACTGTTTCTAGCACTGATGGGGGAAAAAAGCAGCTCTGACCTGTTCCAGCAGTTTCACCTCTCAACAAGCTTCACATCCTTTTAACACTTCATCACGTTTTCACTGCAACAAAACAAAAGCGCTCCTCTGCAAGCAGCTCATGAAACCACTGCGAATGAACGACGAACACATGCAAATAGCTCGGCAATTTCTCACAGAGGCGGAAGGAGGAAAAAAAAAAACAACAAGCATTTTCTGGTACGCAATAATGACTATAAAACAGTGGAAAATCCTTGAGGGACTGCTTTATGTCAGTGATTAAAGAGACTTACTGTATGACTGCGCTTAAAGCTGCACACAGAGACAAGAGCAAAACCTAGTCAAGGCCATTACATTAAGGATTAATACCCTTAATATTAGCCTGCAACTAGGTCTTGACAAGTTATTCCTTGGATGCCGAGGCCTGTCTCTTGAAATTACCCTGTGGGGTGCCCCTGGTAGGTGGCTCTGCCATCACATTAGCTTAATCCCCTCCAATGTGTCTGCCATGCTATCAGTTTCGGGATGTGAGGATGGCAACGGAGGACGGGAATGAAAGAAACCTGATTACTCCTGCCATCCAGGACTGCCCTACTACATCTAGGCCAGATAACAAGCAGCAATTAATGCACGTGCTAATGCAGATGGGCTAGACAAAGCGGCTAACATCGGAGGTGGAGCAGGGAGAGTGAAAAAGACATCTGTCCATAGCCAACAGAACAGCTCGGTTTCTGTGGAAAATCAATTCAGTGGAACTCGGCATGTTTATGAGAATGAAGGGTTGTAACAATGTTCTAACCAAGTCTGTGTCATTACAGCTCAGGATCAGAGGGGATCCAGGGACTGTCACGCGGGACAACTTCCTCTTCAGAACCTTAAGAGAACTTCAGACAGATTTATGCTTCAGACCTAAAACTACAACCTTCAGCTGAGCAGTGCAGCAAACGTAACACAGGAGAATTTGATATAAATCCCTATACGGGTTGTCACTGTGGATTCCCATAAATATAAAGTGAGCAATTGAGCCTACACACAGTCATTAAAAATATGCTCGGTTATATAATGTTATTGAACGTGTTTTGATTCAAATTTGTAACAGTAAAGACTGTAAAACATGAGAGCATGGTAATGTATTCATGATTAATATTTAACAAAATCAAAAATTCTCTTTCAAGTGTTGTGTAATGCAGAGAGATACAGCAGCAAGTCATCAAATTAAATTTTCTTGCAGCACAGGGTAGGAAAAAAAAAAGAAAAAACAACGCAGGGGCAAAATGTGGCTTTTGCTTCCCAAAGACATTGTTATTCCATCCAGCAAACTGTAATATTTCCATTTGAGGAATCAAGATTTATGGTAATTCTCAAGTCACTCTTTGATTAACACGTTTGTTAAAAAGATCAAAATCGTGAAGACTGCTGTGTAGCAGGCACCTCAGAGAGAGGAGTGGGGGAAAGAAAGACTTCAGTGCATAGTTTCCACACAGGTCAGATGATGATGACGATGATGACATGGAATGCTGTGAAAGAAAAAAAAAACTACAGACAGCAGGAAGTTATTGCCACAACAAAGACAAGAGCTCAGTTCCATTGTGCAGCCGCAAAAGAAATCAAAGGTTTGTGGGTGAACCGTCAGTGTTTTAAAGTCACTGCGCTTTCAACACTGCAGCGAGTGAAAACCACAAAGCACAAACGTGGGAGCAGATGAAAACAAATACAAACACATTGCTAAGGTGTAATTCAATTCTGTACGTGGGCCTACATTTTTATTTATTTTGGCTTTTATTTATTTATTTTTATATATATATATATATATATATATTTTTATAGATAATTCCATCAAATCCCATCCTCCACACTCACTGTGCGTTATTGAGAGGCGGAGGTAGGACGGCTGGTGCCTGGGATGTGGGATAAAGATTACAAAGAATGGAAAATGTGCTTTCACGTAATGTTTATGAGAGGCATGCTGCTGGAAAGAAGTGGAATTGTGAGAGGCAGCTATACCTCAGGCTCTGATTTTCCATGCGTGCTGTTGTAGGCCGATAGTTCCTGTCCTTCTTATTCCCTAAGCTGACCCAGTGAGACAGACAGTCGGGGATATGTGTCATTTAGCATGTGGTTGTCAGCTGCAGCAGTGATTCTCAACCTTTTCCGCTTGTGACCTCTTAAAACTGCGGCAATTCCTTCTTGTAAACTCTCATATCAAGACACTTTATATTAATGCTTTTTTTTGACAGATATTTTTTGTTGATTCCCCCAAATTTCTTGACCTAAATCCGGTGTCCTAGCCCCCGGCTTGAGAAACACTGAGGTAGCGGAATGCTCTACAATCACAAGCACTAACCCACATGCTAGACTTCATAAGATGAGATTAAATTTAATGATCCCCTTGGGAAAAATGTTTGCTAAAGCAGAAAAGAGAGATCAAATTAAACAGCATTTCATTGCATGCAAACAGGGCGATGCATTGAGAAGAATTTGGAAAACCTCATGACCGTTGTGCCACAAAATACAGAAACCTTCAGTTTCAGTTCGTCCGTATCCAACTGGCACAGTGGTAGACGAAGGGCTTGAGTTTTACTCAACCAGGACAAACACTAACCTGAGGCAGGGGGCTTGTTTGTGTGTGAATATGAATTTCTGAACATGAAATATGTTTGCTATTGTAAGACCTGCTGAGCCCCCCGTCATTAAAACACGGCAAACAGTGCAAAGTTGCATTATATCATGTAATAGTGCCACCATGATAGGCATGCTGTTGCCCCAGGTCTTTTGTGAACTTCTGCTTTCTCAGAAAGGTTCCTTTTGAACAAGACGCTCATTTTTTCTGTGAGCAGGAGGCTGTCCCGTGATGAAATCAGTGCAGATCTCCACTGAGCTGCCATGAGGATAGCAGTGAAAGTTGCCAGAAGGCTGTTGCCACAGCTACACATCGACAACATGACGCTGTAGAACAGACGGACAGAAAATATCATTAATGAGAGAATTCTGCCATCACCAGCATCCACACACACACACACACACACACACACACACACACACACACACACACACACACACACACACACACACACACA
>JBBPCS010000023.1:9166610-9195906 GCA_037974645.1 Hollardia meadi
ACACACACACACACACACACACACACACACACACACACACACACACACACACACACACACACACACACACTCTACACGATGTCCACAGAGGCTATTAGAAATCAAAATAACTCGTTTCCCTCAGGCAGCATCAGTCGTTCCCTCAGGTCAAACTTAGAGATGCCTTAAGCTTTCTGGGAGCTCTGGAGAGGTTCAAGTGCCGCTCTACCAACACAGGCCTGGGAGGTTTGTTTGTTTCCTGCTTTTTGCTTCTTCTTTTTTTTTTGTTGCTTTTACAGCTGATGCCTAATAGTCTTCCCTGGCGGAGGAGGTAAAGAGGAAGAGGAGAGGGTCAGAGAGAGCCATCTAAGAGGCCGAACGACTTATTCAACGATTGAGTTTCAATTGATCTCCATGCCGTCGTTATCCGAATGACTATCTGAGGCCTAATGGCTTCTATGAAAGGCTGCTCTGTGACCTGGGAAAGAGTTCAGTCAAATGGACTGGACCAAATGCAATCAGCCCCATATCAAGTTCAATCCATAAAATCTGCTCTATCATAGTGAACTTCCTTCTGTATGTCCTTGTCTCTGATTTCATCATCACAGTAGAGCTTTTGAAATTGCATTTCAGTGCTTTAAAAAGCACACAGAGAAGTGCTTTATTCCATCAGAACTGCTCTATTCTTCCCCATTTTTTTTTGTTAACGCTTTTTACCTGAATGAAAAACTGCCCCCTTTCATACCCCCCCCCCCCCAATTCTCTGATTTAGGGAGCGCTGATGCCTTTTGTTAAGCCTTCTTGCTCTCTGTCAGGAACCAAAGAAGTTCTTTACCCTCCTCCATGCCCCGAGACAATACCATTCAAGGTTATCTTCAAAAGGCCAAAGAGGACAGGGAGAAAAGGCTGCCGCTAAGCTGGGGAGAATTTTGGTGGCCAGGGGAATTGGAGTGGAGATGTGTGCCTGAATGGGCTGGCTTACATTCCCTTTTGGACTTGGATTGTACAAAGGAGGGATGAAAAAGTTAGAGTAACCACACCTGGGAAGGCAGGCCTGTGCTGTGCCAAAATAATTGTTCCATTGGTATTTTTTTTCTGTTTAAAATCTTATTTTTTTATGACAGTTGAAAAACGTTTACCGTTAGAGTCAGATTATTCCAGTTATTTTCAATGCTGTCCATCAACCCCTGTTTTTAACACCTCTTATCATTGGCGTTTCTCAGCATTGGCATATTCTGTATAATTACCTCTCTATATAATAAGTGTCATTATTAGTGGTGGATTTGCCATTTGCCATTTGTGTGCTGGATTGCCTGTGTATGAGGGATTCACAGGAAGCAATGCAGCAAGTAATCCATTGTTACTGTTTTTAATTTTATCTCAATGATATCAGCCTCGTGGCTTATTGTTCACTCTCCTACAGACGCAATTATTAAACGCATTAAACTACTCTCGCTGATAACATGGTAACCATGGGCATCACCAAATCAACCAGGACTGAAATCCTGAGAATTACAAATAAAAAAACCCAGACATTTTCTGCAGTGTTGCCTTTACTTACATGATAGCCGGTCAAATATTTGCAAACTTGTAATTAATGTAATTAATGTGATATTGTAAACATGTTTATGTGTGGGTTTTCTGAACTTCAATCGGAGAAAGCGACAGGTTCCAATTTGTCACTTCAGCCTAAACAGCCCATGTGACCACTCTGTCAACAACAATCTGTCTCTGCCTGTTGAGGCAACACATGGCACACATCAACATGTACAGCCTGCGTGCCTGCTTCTCTTATGATGTTTTGATTGCCTCTGTCATTCGAGTTGGATATGCAGCCATTTTCAGAAGGGCTTATACTCCAACGTGACCATTTATGCCTGCAAAGCTTGTGTTTTCATGGGACCTGCGTTCCAGCTGTGACAGATTCTGGAGCAGTGAGAGATGGAACATGAGGGGGATGCAGAGAAACAGGGAAGAGAGTTATGTGACCCACATGTGATATGTGATGTGCAAAGTGAAGCATAAAAATGCTGCTCGTGGCTGGCATTCAAGCGTTGTTTAGCCAATATCCATTGGTGTTCTACGAGTTTATTAAGCATGTTAAGCAGTCGTCTTAAATTAAATGTGATATACAGTGCATCCTATGCTACACAGAGGATATTTTAGTCTGCAGTCTCTTTGTTGAGTCCATTTTATGTTTGTCCATGTTTTGTTGGCTTTACAACTTGAATATCAAACATAGGAAATTGTATTATTGACCAGAAAGACCAGAGCTCTGTGACAAACAGGCCCTGAATATTGTGACAAACCTCTCCATAACAAATTTCTCCATCTTCCCACTGGTATTTGCAACCGCCAGCAAGGAAAAATGTCAAACAGTTACAAGCAGCCCTTTATCCACCCAACCATCAAACGAATTAACATGCCTCATTGTTAGGCTGTCCTCCTGTGAGGTCTGCATGCTTATATTTTCATTTCACCCTGCAAACAGACTGTTGTTTTCGTATGTTCACTTGCTGTTTTGCTGTCTTGTATTAGCTTCTTAGCTGGTCTTGTTGCCCTCTGGGACTAAGGCCTGGATTATACTCTCAAACGGATGTGAGTATGGACAACTGTGGACACCATGGATGGTTAGTAATAGCTATGTTTGCACTTCTTTCTGGAACCTGCTTGGAAGACGTGATCTACACATGCACAGTAGATCAAAGACTAGGAAAATGTATTCCTCACATACGCGCTATGGTTCAAATCAAAAATGGCTACAGCCTTGCAAGTAGAAGAAGAGCTGCTTTGTCTGTTGGACGTGCAATCCCAATAATAAAAGAGAAACTGAACTGTAAAAAAGTCTCTCTTCAAATTCAGCATGCATTTTGGTTTTACACCTATGTGAGAGCCTATGCGTCCACCCTATGATGAGGAAATTTACATCCTGCGGACCCCAGTGGACGCTAGCATACTCGGATGCAGGAAGTATAATTCTTGACAACGCAAACGTGAATGCAATAAGGCGTGCCAAAGAGTTGAGGTGTTCCACACAGCAAAACAGTTGGGGAAAGGTTAAGCGTAGCAGAGCAAACTGCAACCACCATCCTACTTTGTAAAACACAATCGAAATTCAAAGAAGATACTTGAGACTACTTTAAATGTGACATTGTCAGTTTTGATTACATAGTACTCGGCATCAGATCAAAAATAAGCCCAAACCGACAGTATGTGCTAATTTGTAGGCTTGTGCCACTCTCTTATAATCACAGTCTCATTTCTTTGCATGTCCGACAATGCCAGTCACCATCGCCGGCCCTGAGTGGAAAGAGCAGCTTGTGTTACATTGATCGGTTTTAGTGCTTTGGCTACAGGCATTCTGTCAAGTGCTGGTCTTATCTAATCACACCATTCATTTGTCACACAGTTTCCGACTACA
Organism: Hollardia meadi; assembly: GCA_037974645.1. Taxonomy (NCBI): domain Eukaryota; kingdom Metazoa; phylum Chordata; class Actinopteri; order Tetraodontiformes; family Triacanthodidae; genus Hollardia; species Hollardia meadi. The sequence goes on from JBBPCS010000023.1 coordinate 9,170,011, forward strand.
GCTGCTAATTAATAACAAACCAATTACAAGAGCAAAATGAACTTCTGGTTCATTAAGTAGTGGATATGTGTTAAGCAGAAAAAAAAATAGCATTAGGTCTACAGCTCAGGAGCACCACACAGAGCATTAAAAATGAAACTTGGTGTGCTAAATATGTAGAAAAAATTAACTTTCAAGACAGAAACTCCTCTGGAGGTGTGGGGAAAATGAGCTTCTCACATGAGGGCGCAGATATTTTCTGTGTGTCTCAGTAATGCCAGCTCCGAACCCACGCCTCCTTGCAACCTCAATCATGTCTCCTCTGATCTCCTATTGCAAATTGGACATCCTGTCCCCTCCTTTTAGTTAAGAGATGTCAAATAAGAGGCAGGCGAAAAAATTTGGAAAGACTTCAGCAGCATCTAGGAGAAATTCCTCCCCTAGGTTCTCCAAAATGTTACCTCCTTTGATGTAAAATGTGATGTAAAATGATGACTCCTGTGCTGGACTAATGCTGGAATCTAAAGCGTGAAGAACAATTGAGACATTAGTTTAGAGAAAACCTGCCATGGCACGATCACCTGACTGCTAGCATGCTGCAGTGGTGTTAATTTGCTGCCTTGTTTTTGTTTTCACCAAAGTCAAAGGGAAGATTAGCTTTTGCAATATCTTGCAATATTTTAATGACTTATCATTATGAGGCTTGGTGGCAGGGCGGTGACTGACGATAAGCTACTTTACTCGCACATGACACAGATGAGTCAAAGCCAACTTACAGTAGATACTGGGCCACAGTTTTCCAGCCTCATTTAACTGAAAGTTTAGTAATTTAAAAATCAAAGTCTGTTAAAAAAAAAAAAAAAAGTTATACAACTGTACAATTGTCTATCAGCATGCTAGTCAGGAATTTCAATTTGAGAAGTGATGGCTGAGAGTCGAGTGAAGAAGAAAATGTGTGAGGGGAACAATAAAGCCAAAGGGTATAAATCCTCCTCAGGGTAAGATCCACATTACAGGGTCCTACAAGTGTAGCTCTCTAACTGGGTCATGTCTGATGTGTTGAACAGCACCCTCCTCCCACTGACAGAGCCTGACAGGAAAGTATACGACACAGGCCACAAGTCCAAAAGTCAGTATACAGTGCCTACAGTGATGCGCTTCTGCCTTAATTACCCTTTACAATGAGCAATAAAAAACACAAGGCCTTCTGGGGAGAGGGAAATCAGCCACACCACAGTCATCTTCATTATAATATTCATGTTAATAGCATCCAAATATGCAATGAATGTTTTAGTATCCTCCATGCAGACAGTGCCAGACATCAAATGCCTCTCTGACATTACTGGGGCTCATCATGTGAGCAGCTCCATACAGCAAACACAAAGAGCCTCCTTTCAAAAGACAATGAAACGCTTCAGGGATCAAGGAAAAACTGACTCTCACTGCCAAGTGTACAAAATACTTCATAGCTTGTGTTTAAAGGGCCGGCCCACTGCATTCACAATGTCTTCTGGGACACCGACCACCCTAGCTTATTTCCCTTGGCACTTAGTTAAATCGGCCTTCTTTAAATAAAAAAAAAAAAAATCTAATATTTTCTAAACTAACAGGACACTTTTGCTCCCATTTCATTATGTGTGTTATGTGAAAACCCTTCAATAAGAGTGGAAAGAGGCTCATTCTAAAGCCCGAGACAGGTTGTAATAACACCAAAGTATAACTTGATACATTATAACATATCTTTTCAAAATAACGCATGAAACAGAAGCAGTGTATTTTACCATTTTACAAGAAAATACGTTTTTAAATTGAGAAAATACTATTTCATTCAGTTTTTGAACTCTCTTGATACAACAGTTTGAGATGATTTCACTTGCTGTGATAGTCATGATTTTCTTAAAGGGGCAGTTCACTGGAAAAATCAAAAATACATATTATTGCCTTCTTTTGAATATAACAGAACTGGGTGGCACTTGTGGTGCTCAAAGTGCCAAAAAAATAAATAAATAAATAGAATTAACCAGCAATGTTTCTTTCCAGAAATCGTGACATGTTGTGAGCAGTTTCATGTAGGAACTATTTTCTTTCCGAATCACCACACAGAAGGAAGCGTTAATCTCATTGACATAAATAAAGATGGAAGACGCCTCTCCACTTCCTCCCATTGTACAAAAGTGAAGCCAAAATATCACGGATACGAGCGCTGTCATCTTGTGCTGGCGACGTCATTCAGAGCCAGAGTATGCGCAGTAGCGACCGGGCAGCAGCGCCGCGGTATCAAGTTCCGGCCCATACACAACCGCCTGCCCAATTGCGAGCAGGGCTCAGCTTTCAATCATGAGGTTTCACCCTGTTTTTATAGCATAAAATAACTAATTAAAACCAAACTGATCAGGAAAAATAACACTTGAACATACATCAGCATGATAAGAACTACCTAAAACGACAGAAACTATCTTTGTTTTTTTTTTAGTTTGGCCCATGTCCTACCTGAAATCATTGATGAGAAGGGGTTTATGACCCATACTGCAGCCCACCACCAGGGGGGGCGATCGAGATGTTTTGGCTTCACTTTTGGGGAGCTCTCATGTCGTCCATCTTTATATACAGTCAATGGTTCATCTACTCCTGGATGAGAGGCTAGCTAATTAAACTATGTAAGCTAGCTAACTTTACACCTCAGCCAAGGAGGATGCTATCAACATTTACATCCCGCTGATACGGTGTCATCTGGAGAAAGAAAATAGTTCCTACATGACACTGCTCACAACAAGGCATGTGGAGTATCTTGAGTAACCGGGTCAGCATTTCTGGAAAGAGACACTCCTGTTGAGTTTTTCAAATGTATTTTTCTTGTTGGCATCACAAGCAAAGTGTCATCTCGTTCCATTATATTTGAGACAGACACACATAGATGATGTCTTCAAAACTCTGCAACTCACACCAACACAGTCAATATGGATAAACAGCACTACCGGTAAGGGTATGTATTTTTTAATTTGTAGGGAAATGTCCATTTAAAGGAATAGTTTGATATTTTGGGAAATGCGCTCGGTTTTCCTGCTGAGCTACTGTAGATAAGAAAAATCAATACCACTCTCATTTGTACTGTAAATATGAAGTCACTAGCAGTTAGCTTTGCTTAGAACAAAGGCTGGGGTAAACAGCTAGCCTGGCTCTTTTTAATGGGAACAAAATCCACCTACCACTACCACTGAAGGGATTTATCTGTACAAAAACCAAAGTGTAAAGTCTGGTTATGGATTTTGGTAGGTGGGTTTTGTTACTTGGGCACAGGCTAGATGTTTCCACCTGTGCCCGGCCTTTATGCTAAGCTAAGCTAACTGGCTGCTGGCAGTAAACATGAAAGTGGTATCAATCTTCTCATCTGACTCTCTGCAAGAAAGAAAAGTCTTCTCCAAAATGTCTAAAAAAAACTATTCTTTTGAGTGGAAATCTCCTGACACTTCAGAGTTTATTAGCTGTGACAAATGGTGATGATTTTCAAACGTCAAAGCTTGAAGCTATTTCTTATTTTTGTAGAGTAGATAAAGGTTAGGATGATGCATTTGTGGCTCCTCTTTCATCACATACTGTTGTCATTTGAGAGCCCTTGAGAAAGAGGAGAATAGCAGAAATAAGGACACATTATCTAACATGTCAAGTTATCTGTGAGCAATACAATAGGGCAATAGAATGGGGAGGCAGAGATCAGGTTTAGCGGGACTGTGTGTGCTCTTGCCATTTTGTATGATATTGAATTGGTATTGTGATCCTACATAATCATATAATATCTGGTTTATCCTGCCTGCTCAATGATGAAAAGCTATTTCTGCCCTGATGATTCCAAAGATGGAAAACAGGCTACTAAATCCATTTCATATGAAGATTTACCATTATCATGCTTTTTTATGCTGCCATGCCGTCTCTGTCACTAAAAATTACAGAGGTAAATTCATGCGGATGCTGTTATATTGAGATAAATGTTTGTGATGAAACTGCAGTCTCCTGGTGAATTCCAGTCTCTTAGCAATGCTGTTAGAGAGTCCTTTGAACCCATGGGTAATAAAATAACTGCCGTTTCTTGATTGTGTGGAAAAGAGACATGACAGTGACACTTGTTTATTTCACGTTGGTGTTAAAAGGTCTGTTATGAAACATGCAGAACGCCTGTAGTCTTTTCCCAAACTGCCAGTCATTTTTGCTTCTTGGTCAGAGCACTGGCTAAATGTGATGACTTGGTTTTTGTTTTGACAGGCACTAAATTCATTACATAAAATGAATGCCTTAACTCTTCCTTCTAAAAAAAACAGCTTGTATTTTGTCTACAAGGCCCTGAGGCAACCAAAAAAAAATAAATAAATATATATAAAAAACATTTGAAATGAGGAATTAAAACCTGCTGGATGAGTATGAACCCAGACAAATTAAAACTGAAAGGGTTGAGAACAGCTGGTGGGCTGAAAATGAAGCACTTTATATGGGTAATTATAGAGAATTCAGAAAACGCCCATAATTATCTGAAATAAAGCCACGGCTCTTCTTTAGTTCCTCCTGGAAAATGTGAAAAAAAACATGATGTAATGCAAAATCAAAATGAACAATGGAGCAGTTATTCAGTGTGATGTGTTTCTATTAAGATGAGAATTTTTAAAACATTTCTTTTTACTATACTCCATTTACTACGGACTTAACACCTCGATTACACTATTGCCTCCCATAAACATATGGCTTCAATCAAGCTGCAGGCATTCGTGCCATAAGATTCAGTGGATAGCATAAATCCACAGATTATACCATGGGAGCAAGGGCAAATAAAAATCAATAGTTCCCTGAGTCCTTGCAAAACTGCCTCTGATGTTTCGAAGATAGAAAAAAAATCAGGAAAAATCAGTGATTCCCAGCAGTCAGGGGGGTGAGAGTGAGTTTCCACTTTTAGTGCCTTATGCTCAATTGACATGTGTGACAAAATATGTTCAGACCTCATGTAATTCCTCCATTTTCCATTGTCTCAGTGTTTTCTAAAAAAAATATAAAAACAGTAAGACCAGAAAATGAAATTCAAGATATGTGAGTGTAAAGTCGAAATTTGTGTTTGTTCCCAAATTGCCTCTTAAAAGCATTGACAACCTTCCTCGACAATTTCCACTACTGTGTCCAATTTTAGAACAAAGAGCAACATTTAATCTAAAAGAAGCAGACACCCATTGGATGCCAAAAACAAATTGAATTTACATGGGATTTGTATGTATTACCCGGGGACCTCTGACTTCACCAAGATGCAGAAGGTAATTTGCACTGGAATTCAACTTAAATTATAACCATGGCAGACTCGCGCCGGGATTAAAATAATTAACTATCTCTCTCAATTATACAAGTCACCTCCCAACTTCAGGTTATATTAGTTCCATGCAAATAGAGCTTTATAAAAATCCATCAGTATTCATGAACATGAACAACTCTCTTCAGAAGCTTAAAATGAGAGATAAAACTTGGGTCTGCTGCATTGACGAAACTTTGAAGGAGGAAACTGTGAATCTTCACAGCGAAATTAACTTTATGTCATTATAGTGCTCTCATTGAGGAGGCAGAAAAGTTCGCCTCTGTGATGTCATGTGTCCACAAAGGCTCCCATTCAATGTCAAAGGAGCTGGTCCACTATCCTGATTGAATCAAGTTGAGTGGCTGTAGCTGTAAAAGGGACTTGTTCCTGTTCACAAATTATGACTGAATTGTCTAAGAACAAAGGTCACTGCATGTGCAAACTCATGGATTAATCTTTTTTTTTTCTTCAGTGTTGATTAATGGACTGTTATGGTCACCACACAGTGACTGAATACCCTGCCAAGGGTTGTTGAGACTGTACCACTGGACATTTCAGAGATAGTCAGTCTGATTGATTGAGCCATAAAGAGTTTGTCTGGGGGGCGCTAACAGGACTCAGATAAAAGATTACAAGTTTGTTGAGTCTTGATTAATGTTAGAGGACAGAACCTCTGGCCAGCGGTGCTGAAAAATTTACATAAACAGGGTCTCTGTGGCGAAATATAAGCACAATGAATTGGAACTATTTGGAGTCAGTGAGGACGAAACAATCACAGGGTATCCCCGGGATACGAGCTAACTCAAAACAGCAGTGTCACAGCTCCATAACGAGACAAACGTGTATTAATTGACAGATGAAGCAGGACAGCAACATAAGTGATAAAAGAGGCTTGAATAAAAAAAAAGAAGATATCTTGAAGGCATCAACCACCTTTTCATTTTCAATGTTTTCTAAATCAGAAGGAATGCGATGACGCCGGGACAAAAAAAAAAAAAAAGATTCCGCTGCATATTTATACAGGACCTTGTCTGTGTCAAGCCCTGCCCCACCCCCTGGACTTAGGCTGCCTGATTAGTATTCAGTGTATTCATTAAGACACAATCGCTGGTGTCTGGGAAGATAGGAACTCTTGATGGAGGAGAGGCTGAGCTAAGCCCACTGGGTAAGTCCCCACAGAAAAAAACACCCCATCCCCCAAACCTGGAGGTCACTCTGTCCTTACTCTGCAACTGATTTGATGATCACAGGCAAACAGCGGTTCAGTGTTAAGATCTTTATTTGCACGTGCTGTGTTGCTGCCAGCATGCAAAGACATCTACTCTGCACGAGAAAAATGGAAAGGTGAGCCTGACTTTTGGCTTGATTGTCACCAAAAGGCAAATCACCCACAATTCATCACTCAGGAGGGGAGTGTTGTGCTGTGTTATAATACAGTGTTTCTCCTTGTAAGCAATAAAAAAAATATATATAAATGAGATCAGATTTTGTAGCCCGCAGACCATTCATCCCTCAAAAGTTGCACCCCCACCTCCACCTCCCTGACTATTAAAATCAATGTTGGGACGAATGAACAGCAGAGGGGGGGGGGGGGTGGGGCCCCAGCTGGAAAACTCTTCTGGCTGCTCCAGTGGTTCATACGTTAGGGCGGCGAGGTTTGGTTGCATCCCAGCAAACCAGTGATGAATCATTCCACAGAGAAGCACTCACACACTTCAGCCAGTTTAATGAAAAATAACCCCCCCCCCCAAAGAAATACCCTGTCCTTCATGAAAGCTTCACAATAATAAATCACAGGCGAGGAGAAAATATTGCATACAGCCAGGGTGCACAGACCCAACAGAGTTTAGCCAAACTCCCGTCACACTGCTGGACTGTCAATCTTATGTGTTTCTCCCATCCTGCTGTTATCACTGACTTGCAGCTCCAAATACAAATCTTCCTTCGTCATCACGTCCTACCTCTGAAAATGATTTGAAAATTATGAGAGAATTATCGGAGACATAACACTTCCCCTGGGTTTAATATTAAAATTTATGCTTCTCTGTCTCGCTTCGAGTGGTCCCTTGATGGCTGAGGAGATATCTTTTGCCCACACCGATTTTTAAAGTGTTTGCAGTAAAACTAATTACCAATGATAATAATAATAATAATAAAAAGCTGTTCTGGCAGTCCACAGCATATGTAGCAGAGAGAAATGTGCCATATCCTGAAGCTTCCTTCTGTTTTCATCCAACACATAGAGGAAGAAAGACTTTGATCATATCTCGCTCACCGAGAGAAGATGAAAACAAAGTCGGGGCATAAAAGTTTCCCATGCAGGGGAATGCAGAGCAGAAGAACATGAGGGGAACAGTCATGAAAAGAAAAGCAGAATCCCCCCCTCCCCAGCAGCTGCAATACACATAACAGGAAACTAAGCCGCTAAAGCATGTGCCAAACAAAAACAAATTGCTAAACCTTTTCTGACACACAGCGCAGTCTCTAGATTGTCACGACAAGAGTTTAAATTAAGTTGCCAGAGACAGAGAACGCCAAAGATAGATCACCGACTTCAGGAATAATGCTGACATTGAAGGCAGTTGTGTGTATGAGTGTACTTTCGAAGAATGAGTTCACATCTGAGAATGAATTCATAAATCCTCCTAATTGTGGTTTCTTGGTCCAATACAGGTTTGGAATTCCTTTTTGTTTTGCTCCGTGTTCACTTTTTGCCATGGAGCCAAAGCTAAAATGGGCTTCCTCACAGCAGAGACCAGAGTATTTTGTCTCAAAAGATGCATTTTATTTTATTTTTTTCTCTCTTGGAGCCCAGGCATGGCAGGCAAATAAGCATGAATGTGACAGCACAAGTGAGTCAATAAACACACCCAGGCAAGCACACTTTCATTAAGGAAGGAGGGAGTACTTCAAAGTTCAACCGACGGGGTTAAGAGAGAACACAGAAGATTAAAGAGTCATCTGCACAAGCTGAAAATGCATTTTGAGATGGAGAGAAACCGATACAGCAGCAAAAATAGCTACAATAAATACATCTGTCGTGTATTCAAGCTCAGGTCAAAACGAGGAAAACCCTATTTGATGTTTTGGAAAAGTCTAAATCTAAATGTTAATAAAATTTGTGTGTGTGTGTGTGTGTGTGTGTGTGTGTCTTAGTTCAGGTATTTGACCAGTTAGCGAAGTGGATTTTATTTCTTGCAAATGTCCGCAGAAAAGCAGAGAGTAAGCATTAACTATAAATCACAAAATGCAAATGGAGATATATGAAATGTGTCCCAGCGAAACCAGTCACAAAGAAAGCAACGTGTTCTTGTGTGTGTGAGAGTGTGTGTGACAAAGATCAGCGGCATGTCGCAAAGGTTTAAGGTACCCATTACTGCTGAGCGTAGCAGCAATGAGATTAGTGGTACCCAGAGGGCACAGATGGCACCGAAATCCCCAGAGTCATTCTGAAAAGGTCACCAAAAAACACAGTACAGAGTGGCACCCCCACCTACTCACCCACCCATTCACTGCTGCTAACAGATTCCTCGGGCTGGTTTCTGCCTGTGCTATTAGTCCCTCGTCAATCCTCTGAAAGCTCCGCCATTTTTTTTTCTTTTCTCAAGTGTATAACAGAGAGCAGAGCAGAAATGCTTTAAAATGTCATACGGTAGCAGACCTGACTCGCAGTTCATTGATGAGAATCAAGAAGATTGCGGTGCTTCAGAGGACAAACAGATTTTTATCAGAGCTCCTTTGTTACGATGTTTAATGGGACAGGAAGCAAGGAGGATGCAGAGTGATATATCAAAAGACATTAGTCATTAATAATTTAATGGCGGTGCAGAGAAGAAATGAATCGCTGTGCACCCTGTTGTTTAGTCTGAGGATCATTTTTGATGCTTATCATCCTTATCGTCTCCTTTATTGTGTCTCCGTCAGATTTGCATGTGCTCATGTTGTTTTTGCATCGCAACAATGAGACTTGCATTCCTCTTCTGTCTTGTTTTGCTGTTATGCTGTGTGTGTGTGTGTGTGTGTATTTCCTGCCACCATACGGCTACCAAGTCCCCAGGCGCTGGCTCCTTCACCAACACCATATGGCAGGGCCAACTAGGCAGGCAGCGCTCTGCAAGACTCACAGCGTCTCCACTCTCCATGTTTTCTCTGAAGGATCTGCTGCACTAGTTATAGAAGGTCTTATTACTGTATATAGAAAACACCGACATAAGCGCCGCAGACTAGCACAGACCAGAATGTTTACAGACTCACTAGATAATAGGTGGTACATTCATCTGCTGCTCGGCCTCTAACCTCAGGAAGGTTGTTCGAACATAAGGCAGTATCTATTTAGACTCCTCATTCTCCTCAAGTTAAGTAAGCTATAGAAAATGTGCACGCCGCATAAAAAAATGAGGATTTCCTTAAAATGTTTTCTACTAAAACAACATAACATACAACATACCAACATAAAATATAGTGAGTGTTCATTCTGAACTCTACACCAACAGGATAGTTAAGAGAGGAAGCCCTAAGAAAGGCAGCTCCAGTGCCAGAGGAAGCACATTTTACTCACACCTATTTGTGTATCGTGAAGTCATCATTAACAGTCCTTTGTTTTCAGGGGGGGTAACATTTGACTGGGAGGTTAATAGCCCCTGAAATCCTCATCCTTACGTCAGTATACAGCTTGTAAGCTGCTCCACTGAGAGTGATCTGAGCCTGACAGCTGGCAAACCAATCACTGAACTGTGGAGAGCAGTTTAGAAGATGTCGTGAGTCCAAACGCTCTACGCTCCAAAAACCTGTTGAATAACGACTTTAACTCTGGTTTTGCGGACATAAAATGAAGTGTGATTCTGTCGCAGCATGGGTCAGTCCTGACCTGACTGTTTTACTGAATAAGTTGATAATGCTAACAATGGAGATATATATGTTTTTTTAATCAGACGGAAAGACCAATAACAGCCGAATGAGTGGTGTGTTCATCCAGTCAGGTGCAGAAAGCGTTTATAATGATGTAGTGAAGGAGACGCTGTCAGTCAACTGTTTGCAATTCTTGCCAGACCACAATGAGGGAAATTTGCGGGTTTGTCTGTGTGGAGCAAACCATTTTATTCAGAAACACATAATTACAGGTGCAGTGCAGCAGTATTTTGGTCAGGAGACACTGAACTGCTGGACTGAAACTATCCTTGCACTTCACCTTGGCAACACAACATGTAAACTCAGCCGTCAGCTCCTCAGCTGTTTATTCTGACAAATAGCCTTTTTTTCCCCCCATTTTGGCACCAGGCAGCGGTGTTAAAATGAAACCAAATGTGGAGAGAAAGCTGCAAATAGATGAACCCAACTGTGGTGGCAGACAGGCATGTAGAGTATGTGTTATATAGTGTGAAGAGGAAACATTCACGTACCCCAGGAAGGATTGCACTTCATGTGCTCAGTGTGCTAGCTGGAAGTGTTACCACTGTTGCCTCTGCACAGGCATCGTGGTATAAAGGAACTGACTTCCATCTGTGAATCAAAGATGCTATAAAATTTCTCAATATTAGAATTGATTATCTAACTAATTTAATCTGTCCACGTGTGGTTCTCACGTGGAGCTCTGCAGTTTGCAGGAACATGCTTTAAATGCATTATGCAGTAACTGATACCAGTGTCAAAACATGATGAGTGACAGAGAGACACAGCACCACCTCTGACATCTGTGACTGATTACAAGATGTAATGTGCCAGCGATAAATGTGTGAACACGAGGCGGCGATGAATTTAACATTGTTCCCTGAGGAACGGGGACCTTCTATTACGTGTCTTGTTACTGTCACTCCCTCCTGATGGCTTAATTGATCTTTATAGGCCAGCAAAGGAAACCCTCCTCCACCCATCCACAGATTATGATACCTGATAGCGGGAGGGGGAAAACAGCCACGGCAGCTTTTAACCCAACTAGCCCCATGCTCTACATTTAATTACCGACCTATAAGGAGCTGAGTCTCTTGTAACATCGAGCAGTTGCCGGTCCATAAAGGTGAATGCAGCGTTTTATCACATAACTTAATTTTTCTTTGGAGACAACTTGTTTTTCCACAGCAGAGTAAGCATCTAAATAGGGCCACTAGACTGATTGGCATGTCCTACTGCCAGGGTTTCCTCTGTTGTGGTGTGTGCTGAACAGAGCGACTTCATGTATGAATTCAGGGGAGAAATGCAAAGCACGGAGGAAGAACACTCCTTTCCACCCACAGAGGTTGACCACGGCATATGCTGCTGCTTATTATTCCCTGTGTCTGCCTGTTTTTCCATTGTATTTATAGCAGGGGGAACTTGATTTAGATCTGCTCCATCTGGTGATTTGCTGTAGGGATAGGTGCCACATCTTCCACTCTTCTTTGTAATCCCCCCCACCCCACCCATCCCACTCTGCCTACTGGCTTTTATTTAAAAAAGATAAGTAAGTGAGATAGCAGGGCATCACTCCCCTCTCTCTCTCTTTCTCTCTGACACCAGCTGCTTCTGCACAGTTTATGATGCTGCCTGGGAAGCACTGGAAGGAGGGGGAGTCTGGAGCTTGTGGAGGTGTAAAAATCCCTCCCACTTTCTCTGGTGGTATGCAGAGATTCCACGGGCGGGCGGCCTCCCTTTTTCCTTCCACAACCCTCCCCCAAGCCTCAGCTCCCATCAACCTACAGCAGCCCCTGAAAGGGGAGTGGAGGTAACAGAGCAGAGGCTTAGGGCAGAGAGTAGAAGGAGGCTGATTAAAAAACATTTGTACCCCTTTACTTGCACGTCTGACTCTCCATTTACCTCAATATAAAGATGTGCAGGTTTTTCAAGGATTTGTACCTACAAATAAAGCAAGCGTAGGTGGTGGAGGTTTCTTTCTTTGCATGTAAATTTACTCCACAGGAAATGATGATTTTCTCATGTAATGAAGTCTCCAAATGCTGACACACAGTCACAGAAAACAAGGAAATGCAATATACAGTATTTTGCTAGATATAGCAAAATGAAATTATCTGTATATTTGTGAAGATTTCAGCAGCACAGACACGAGCCCATTTCCACTATAATTACATTTCAGAGGAGATCATAATACCTCATAATGGGAAGCAAAGTCATTGCAATGGACAACTGGTAATGTGATCGTCTACCCATGACTGGCACTCAATTCAAATCTTTCTTTAAATGCCCTTATTTCATTACCCTCTAATGTATTCTTTACTCAGTGTGCTGGTGCAGGGAGAAGTGGGGAGAAATGAGGGAAGGGATGGTTAAAGATGAGCTGCTATCTCAAATGCCTCATTTCATGGGTTATATTTTCTGCTGAAGTTTTTTCAATTTTTTTAAATTTATAATCTGATGATTGATTGGCGCCTGGCTTCAACTGAAAAAGGCCGTTTGTCTCCTTCACCGCAGTGTTAAGTTGAAGTTTGTTGAAGCTGTATTTGACTTCCTCTCGAAGGGAACAAACAGGGAGCTCGGCCTTTCGCAGCTTTGCCAGGGGCAACACGTCGCTCACTTTGTCACAATTGCAAGAGTTTCTTAGTGTGCTTGCAAGAGTAAATAAGTCACCAGAAGGCTTGCTGTGTATCTGCTGCAGTAGGGCGGAGCTCTAATGTTAATGTTAAACTACTACATATACAGTGTGTGCAAAACTTCAGCAAGTATGATTGTGTTTCATTCATTGAGTTTTCTGTAAAATTGATGCTTTATAGTGAGGTTTCTAGTCGATAATTATAAAACGAAAAATTTAAAAATTCAAAAAGAATGTTTAATTTCAATGTGGGTAGACTCACATTGCAAAATTGTTCATACAATGCTCCTAAAACAGACTGTAAAGCCTCTGAACTACAGTCGGATGGATGCATTGAGTGAACACAAACAAAAAATCACACAAATGACTTGCAAACAATTCTTTGTCTTCTAAATGGGGAATGGAGAACAAACACTGTGATGGGGAGCATCTTTGGCTGCCTCTACACCATGTGTATGTGTTTGCATAGCTGCAAGACTGATTGTTTGCCCCTAATGTGGTGGCGTGGCAAAGCAATGACTGAACAGCAGGCGGAAAACAAAATTATTAAATGTTGTTTCAGCAAACACTTAAGTGTGATATCTGAGCATCAAACAGGAAACTGCACAAACGGCACAGCAGTAAAACAAACGTCCCATGCTATTTGCTCATCGTCACCTCTGAGTTTGAGCACGGTCACGCCTGTTTGTTGCTGGAGGCTGGAGGATCCCAGCAGGGAAAATCTTGATTTTCATTTCCACACTCAACGACAAAGTGTGGGCGAAGAGACAGGCCACTGCACTGGTGCCCAACTGGTGACCAGATGAAGGCTTCAGCATCCCCTCATAGCTCTGCATATGCAAGCATGAAAGCACAGTCACGAGGCTCGCCCCAGCTTATAGCCTTCAAGACAGATGAAGTAATGGTGCTGGGCCTGGGGCCCCCAGGCTCCCCTGCACGGACCTCACTATTGGACTGGTATATTAGGTCTAGATCACACATGACATGCCACTGCAGAGAGCAATGGGATGGTGGAGAGTGTTTCTCCCTACTTCAAAAGTGAAGCAGCTAACATCTGAGCCAGCGTTTGAGATGTTTAAAAGCTTATATGAAATAATATAAGTGATAAACGTACCTATTGCTGAAACAAGCAGTCAAATAATTGTTATTCAATCAACAGGAAACTAAAATGTAAAAAGCAAAAGTGCATTTTCAAATGTGAGAATTTGCCACATTTCTCTGTTTTCTATCATTTTAAATTGACTGTTAGTGGTGGAAAATAGCACTTTGAAGGTGTCACATCTGGCTTTGGGAAATTAGTTGCATATTAATATTGATCATGTGAATCTGATGTACAGCTCTAGGCTTTTCTTTTTGTATAGGCCATTAGAACATAATAATAACACATCATTTTTCCAATTGTTTCATATTATCACGGGAAAGACCACATTAGCAGCCACTCAACCGACGGCAGCCCATTTTCCCCATGTTCACTTCGCCAGCTCCACCAATTACTGTTTCCTGAAGATATATAGCCGTCCATACACAGGCCAATGAATCACAGTCCTGCTCTGCACGCGACACGTTGCCCTTGGTTAGGTGTTAGTTCTCAAGCTCACTGTCTTAACAACGGGGCAATTATCACAAAGTGGTGAGATAGAGGAGGATGTTAGAGGGTAATATGTTTAGCCAAGGTGCGGGGGGGTTCTTAATTGCTAGATGCACAGTGTAGGATCAATCATTTGTAGGTTTTTAAGAGAGAGGAGAAAAGAGGAAGGTCAATGGCTGGATGTCAGAGAGAGAATAAAAATGTGCTGTATGAGAAGAATGAAGATCAAAGTGTGAGGGAAAAAAGGATAAAACACACCCAGAGCACACAGTGAGGCAGCGTAAAGTTGCTCATCATCACTTAGTGACCAATAGTGGTCTGACGGGAGCTCAGGAGAGGATGTACATCTCTTTTCACAGATCAATAAGTCCCGCAGACTCCCCCTGTCACACGCCCGGGTCTGGTACCTCGCTCTGTCCCCATGACTCCCACTCGCCTCCTGTGTAACTGCCTGCAGGGCTTGCCAAGGGGAGAAGAGCACGCTCAAAACAACAAAGCTTAGAGCAAGGACACTACTACTACTACCACTACCACCCAGCTGAATGACCTGAGCTTTGATCATGATTACAGATTGCTGGCTCAGGGCAGGTGTCTTCCAGACTCAGAAACACCCTGCTGAGAGCCCATCAATAACAGGTGGGAGGGATGACTGCTGGAACACTTTGGCTCCACGACAGCACCTTTAAATCCTTGCAACACCTTTCTACAAATCTGCTTTGAATTGTTGGTGAGAGAGAGCAGACGTGTTGAGAGAGAGAGGATGCTTGTGAAATCCCAGGGAAGCTTCGGACTAGACCACTTTTCTTCTGTAAAAGAAATCAAAAACTCTTACCCAAAGAAGCTTACGAGAACCACAAGCCATTTACTTCATTTCATGTATCTGGTGTTGTCATCCAAACGCACACGGATTTATTGACTGGCTGTTATCGCTCCATCACACATTTTTGCAGTGAAAACTATTTCACAGTGACTATGCTGAAAGTAATTGTTAAACAGTAGCGCCTTTCTCACTTGAACTGGGGCATGTGTAGTATAAATGCATCTTTTCAAACTGAACGTCTGCCGCTGGGGAAATCTCCACGCACCAGTTGCCTGTAGCTGGCCGACAACTGCTCAAGAGAAAGTGCTCAGCTCCTCTCAAGTCTTTCACTGTAAGAGTCTCTGGAGAACAGAGATCCAAAGCTGTGGATTGACCAGTAACCACATATTTGCCATTTTTCTTTAGTGTGCTCTTTCCTTTGAGTCGAGAGCCCGAAGAAGAGGCAGAGAGTGTGAGATTCGCACCAGCACATGAAAGCTCCAAACTCTCTGGGATGCATTCTGTTAAAATAATAAGCTGTCCTTCTGACGTTTCATGCTTCGGAATGTTTGTCTCTACTGTTTTTCATGTCTTGTTAAACCACACATTTTCACTCCTAAATTTACTGTAAATATAGTCAAATTAATACGTTATAGCTGTATGACTGCTGGCAGCTTCAAAGGGAATCTCCGCTTAGAAACACAATATATATATTTCAAAAATGGCTAATTTTAGATCTTTTATTCCAGCTAATGGCTAAAAACATGTGAGGGAATATCCAGTGCAGTTTCACTTTTGAAATTGCTCCCTTTTTTCCTACAATATATATTGCGATATGAAAATATACAGACAACAACAACAACAACAAATCCCCCTTCTTACTTCTACCACAGTCAGTTCAGCCCCCTGCCACTCTACTTTCGGTTTTATGTATGTGACTCAGAGAGAGGCATTTTTCCGACAAACAACACGTTTCTTAATAAACTTTACAAATCAATTTGTGTGTTGCAGTGGTGTTATTTACATGTAATCTACCATTTCTAGGGATGTTTAGAAAGTTTTTCTTTTGTATCAAGCAGCAAAAAAGTTGCAACATGACATGTTAATTTGCACATGGGCACAATGCGATGCAGATGCTGAAATTATATATTGTGCAGCCCTAGTTAAGCTGATCGTAGAAAAGTCTTCAGTAATGTAAACATCTACTGTAAAAATCCAGACCTAAAAAAGTTGCTCTAATCATGCAGGATGCATCTGCCAAGATACATAATAAAATCCTGTCCATATCCTTGAGGACATTTCCAGCACAGATCAACAGCCAGCGAGCCCACATGCTTTTCAGCTGTTTCTTGGCTTTTTGACGCAGGCAAAATAATGGATAACTCATCTTCAGCTGCATTGCCTGAGGAAATGGAAGCTAAATCATCTCAGAGGTCCAGACAAAGTGGAGGCTGGAGGGGGGAGATGCTGAGATAATAATGGACATTTAGTGGCCAAAACCCAGCAGGGTGTTCTGTACGCCACACAGATCTCTCTGCTTATATTGACATTTTGTGCATGCAAGCCTGGGCCAGTTTATCAGATGGTTTACAGACCAACCTTGATGCCACTGTTGTTTATAGGTAGTGTGCAGTGTAACTACTGAATGACAGATATCAAACTCTCCCATCTCTATAATAGCCAACTCTGCCGCCTCACACCAGAGGTGGGAAAAGAACAATATTGGATAACATTTAATTTCTGTCCCAGTCGAGTGTGAGAGAAATATGTCAGTATAAAATCAAATCAGATATCAAGCAGGCAATCAAAATAGTACAACCTACACTTTGTCCACTCTGCTGTGTGACTGACAGTCTGCACCGTGTTATCAGCAGGCCTGAGTGCTTGTGAATTCTCGGCTCTTATTATCTGCCTCTTTGCACATGCCGAGCCATTCGGCATCCATCATGAGTGAAGCTGAGTGCTCTCTGTTTGAAAAAAAAATTAAAAAAATAGAAAACATACTCCAGCCAGCTATTTACACTGTGGTTATCTACAAATGTCAGATGGTGAAGCACATCAAGGTCAGGCTGAAACATGTTGAGCAGAACAGCTTTGGAGGACTCCACTTGCTGATCCAGCAGCTCTCACAGAGATCCGGCGATGTTAGGAAAAATAACATCGACTTCTAACCTGCCATCACTTTGTCAGAACAGTTCAGCCAGCTATGTTGTTATGACAGGCAATCAGCCGAATCTCCTTTTATTTGGGTAATTTTGCCAAGAAATAATAATATCATTTGTGCACCTTGTGAAAGAGCCTAATTGAATTGGAGAAGCCTTTCTGACAATTTCCTAATGGAAGTCATACCTTCAATTTTACCGCATTCAAGTGCTCGAGCAGAGAGACAGGAAGCAGGAAAGGCAGCTGCCCTGAGGGTAATACCAACAAAGGGCCAGCATTAGAGTAGCAGTATCAGGACAGTCGTGATAGTGGCACATTCACTAATGATCAGGCCTTAGCTGGCAGCGCAGGAGACAAGTAGATGTGAGTGATATCACTGGCAGCAGAGTAATACGCTTCACCTCCCAAGGGCTTGGCTCCACGTATAATCACCCTCTAATTACAATTCCTCCATTCTGCTTCGCCTTAACAGGTGACATCCTTGTCTTTAGTTGTGTCTGTTCAAAGCAATCTGGTTTCCTACCAATTTGCTCATGTAATGGCGCTTACCTGCAGGCGGTCAGACTATAAGACTAGGGTGTGGAAATTGTAATGGGTTTCAGATATTTCATAAAGAAAATCAATACTCTGCTCAGATGCTGGAAAGTACAACAGCTCACACACTGCCAAGAAAATATACGTTGATCCCATTTTTGCTTTTGAATGGATTAAATTACTAGCAATGATTTATTTAAAATGAAAGCCACGACACAAAGCAGACAAATGATGGTGGTCGGTGTTTGCATTATCTTGGAGCTATACACTGAAGATTGGTGTTTTCATTATGTTGGTGAGGCCTGCGAATAACTCATATTTAATCATTTCGGTTCATCCACACACACCATTTCCCGGTAGAGACATCAACTCACGAGTCAGTTCAAGCAATAGCTGGAACATATGATTCAAAAGCTCTGGGTTCAGTCACAGTATGACTCTACATCACTCCCAGGAAAACTTTCTTGCATTATTCTGGTGTAACTGTAACTAAAGACAGGCCGCTGTTGCCATGAAGACCACCATCCAGCCCATGAGACAGCAACTGAGAGTAGCTGACTTGTCAGGCCAGGCAGAACAACCTCGGGGGGAGGGGTGGGGGGTGGGGGGGTGGGGTGTTCAGACTGGTCCAGACTCCAGACCCAGAATTAGTGCAGTGAGCAAAATAACTCTGATGGATCAAAGAGTACCTTTGTTCCCATGCTCCCTTTGGCAAAGAGCATAACTCTCAGCTTTCGCTTTTCATTTCAATTTGCTGTGACATTTTGTTCCTATTCCAGCAAAAAGAACATGCACGAGTCACAGAAAAGAGAATATGTGACAAAAAAGTTTATGAAACCAGGAGAGGAAGAGGTGTAGTGGGCATGGAGGACATATTATCTAGTGTTCTCTGTTCTCTAAGTATCACTTCTGATATCATTATTCCCACCTGTCATACAGTTATTTATAAACTGCATCTGACATAAGTTTGTCAGATTTGGATGCCAACATAATGTTTTTGTTGTCTCTTTATGCCATTTAATGATAGTTTCCAAACTTTCTCCGTACAGCTCTTCCACCATGCTGTTCTTCACAACAATCCTATATATGGTCATCAGCTCTTGCTGATCTTCAGAAACACATACAAATATGGGTAGAGCATGTCTTCTGTCCTGTTTATAGCCTCCTCTAGCTCTCTCCAAGATGAGGCTCACATTGTGCATTCCAGAGGACACATAATGTGAAAGAGTGTCTCAAAATACATCCAGCCAATCCGTCTCATGGTGAACTGAATGTGTGTCCCATCTCAGGGCCTCTTATTCCAGAGCACTTTCACAGCCTTTGTCTGCTGGCTAGACTCGTGCCCGGTTTTGTTTATGCCTTGCTGTTGCTGCTGAATTTTATTCCTTTTTGGGTTCACATGTTCACAAAGGTGCTGTTGAACTGTTGATGCTCGACTACTTCTGTTCATGGATTGTAAAAATAGACTTAGGGAGGTGGAGTGACTATCAGCAGAACAGTGTGTGTTGTCTCATGAATCAACCGGCAACTTGGAGCCTAACTTCTTTATCTGAAGCAACACAACACTGGCCGCTATGATGGGATTTCTCCAAACGTTGACTCTTCCTCCCTCTCTCTCCCTCCTTTAGGTCTACACCCCCTGCTGCTGTTGAAACCAGATCCTATCATGGGAGAGCCCACCCAACTGTTGCTGACCAGCAGGAATGAGAGTCTGGGAAGCAAAGCATAACTGGAGTCACACTGTGTCGCCTCCACAAGTACAGCCGTGGGCCTCAAAATGGAGATTATTGTTCAGCTTGTGTCAGCCTTATAAAACTGAGGCAAGTGCACTTTTGTCCTGAGACATAATTTCATGCAGCACAATTACAGGGTTGTCATTTTATGATAATGACAGGAGTGACATTTTGCTTATTACCATGCCAAGGTGCCTTTGATGCTGTGTTTCTGCAAGGCTTCCAAAAGAGCCCACAATGCACATTGCACTTCTTTTAATGAAATCTTAATTGTACTGGTCACTAAACACACAAACACTGATTCTGCCTAGAGTCTTGCCAACTTTAATTTATATTAATCTCAATTCACAACGGAAAAACTCTTGACTCCGATTACACTCACAATCACAAGCTAAATATAGATTTTAGCCACTGCTGTAAAGACAACAAAAGGACATTTATTCAGGTCAAACACTTGTGCAAAACATGCACTCAGTAAAATTCTCAAATTTTAATGAAACTTGTAGTGGTGATGAGGATGGGGAAGTTAGGGGGGCAGGGGGGCAACAGCGTATATTTACCCTGAATTCCCAGCATTACTTCAGGCAGACAGCAAAGGCAGGCCCTGGCCTCAGCAGAGGACATTGGAACACTAAGTTGCATGTAGGCTAAACTATAGGCTCTCTTTGAAGAAACACAAATATACAAGAAGCAACAAATTCACCCTTTCCAAGAGCGCATGTCCTTTTCACACGTCACCAAGTCATGAACAGACTAAGGGCCACTCGTGACAGACAAATGCATGTGCACAGGTGACCCCCGTTCAGCTGCCTTTTATGCCCCCTTCACCTGTCCTCGCTGTCTAGCAGCACAGCTGTGAGTGGCCCACTGAGGGACAAAGTTTCTCTCCCAGAGCTGCACACTGACCCTGATCTAATTCTCCCGGAGACAGGGGCGGCCCTTTTCTACACATTACCTACCATGAGAGCTCTGGCTCTTCATGCCGCTCGAAATGCTACTCCTGGCCTTTCGGGAATAAGATACTCGGACACAGTGAGTCAAATTAAATGAGACATCCACGAGTAAAAGTGGCGAAAAGGGAAAAAAAATGACTATCATTCTTAAGTGGGTGTTCGCATTGCCTCTTTGGGATGGAACTTCACAATTTTATGCAACTATGGTTCTATGGTTTGAGGGTAAAGAAACTAAAGACAGGCAATTACTGTGGGTTCCTTTACCAAAAATAGTCTCTCCTGACTGCCATTTTATTTGCAGATCAGTCTCCATACATCCAGCCCGTATTCTTTTGCCTGGTCTGCTACTTGACCTACAAGAAGGGAGCACAAAAGAAGTATTGACCCCACATCCCCCCTCACTAGGAAGAGCGGGGTATAATTAACTGTAGTGTTAAAAGCACGGTGCCTCTGAGACTGTAGAACAGGGTATGAATACTGAGCAACGGACTTTATTCCACAGGGATCAGTCCAATCTCTCCAATCCATACTTATTCATTTATTCTGGCCTCCCTCAGAGATGTCCAACAGGTCAAATGTGGGCTCTCCATCTTCTTCATCCCTAATCAGCCATAACATTTGGTTCAAGTTCAAGAAAACAGGTATTTTCTTGTCTTTCCGTTGTTCTCTCTTTGGGTTTCTGTTTACACAAATGGGTTTATCTGCCACAGAAACAAGGACTAAGACGGCTCAAACAGCATGAGGCGGGTTTATTCTTGTATCCCTACCTGTGACTAAAGTTCTGCTCACTGTAATTACAGGCTAGGACAGTGATATCAAACATGCCCTCTACAATGTGTGTCACCAGTCATACAGAGAAGCCGAGCCTTACGCCATCTGTTAAGCATCTGTCTGGGTGGTGATTCATCCATTCACACACATTCGCTGTTTTAGGTATCAGTGGTAAAGATGTGACATGTATTAACAATTAATTCTCTATCTGCTTCGCCCTCTCTGTTAAAGCAGAGGAAAAACATCCTGGCTCATCATCAGAGAAAAAACTACACAAAGAAATTATGTTCCTTCAGGCTACAACTAACATTGTCAGTTACCTTTTTAGTGTGGCTCTAGGGATGGCAATGTCGGTGACTCAGTCCAACACTTCATTCCAGACTGAGATATCTAAACGACTAGTGGATTGATTGTCATGAAATTTGGGTCAGACATTCTTGCCCACCCCTCAGGATAAATAACTTTGGAGATCCCCTGACTTTTCATTTAACGCCATCATCAGGTCAAACTTTTAACTTGTACAGTACTTCCAAAACGAATGACATTCCTGTCAGCCTCAGTTGTACCTTTTAGCGCTAATGAGCAAATAATAGCATACTTACACAGAGCTTCACAGAGCTGCTTCCATGGCTGACTCTTAGGGCCTGAATATACTCCCAAACCGACAGCTGCAGACACCATGGGCGCGTAGTGGTTCTATTTATATACTTTCTGGAGTCTGCTTGGAGGAGTGTTTTGTAGCTTGTTGTTGCAAGGTAGGTAGATGTCCACACAGAGTGTGTGCTTACCTCCTCTTATGACCCTAGCGTACTTTCATGCACTCGTGGATGCAGAGAGTATAATTTCAGCTTTAGTTTTGTTAATGAATGGATTAGTAAGTCGACAACATATCAGGTCATCCTGATTTCCCAAAGGCCACAGTCAAATTGCCTGTTTTATCAAAACGGACCAAAATGATTTTAAAAAAACAACTGTGAATCATCACATTTGAGTAGCTTGAACCAGCAAATTTGACAATGTTTGCTTAGTAAACAACTTACAAATTAACAATAAGCACTTTCAAATTAATATCCCAAATTCATTCATTCATTCCCCACAACTGTCAGGCTCCCTTGCTCTGTTATTACAGCTGCACTAATGGCAGACATGAATGCAAACACACCAGATAAGTTTTCTGGGACAGTTCTGTTCCGAGAGACAAAACCAAGCCGATATACAGCACGTCTGCTACTATGGCATTGAAAACAATGACTTAACAGAGGAACAGGCTGAAATAACCCTTCTGTCTGTCCTTTGGTTCCCCAGACTTCCTGTTTGACCAAACTAAATCCCTGTTGATGCTGGGCTTTCCGCCCTGTTTCTCTCTGTTTCTGTCTCTCTCTTTTTTCATCTGTTCCTTTTGTCTTTCTGCCTGAGCCCAGGTCCACTCTTTTGGTCACCGGGTACTGGCACGAACTATTTGTTTTTCTGCTTGCAGAAAGCAATGTGCACAGCCACTGCGAGGAGGAGGAGAAGAGTAAGGGACGGAGCAGCAGAAGGATAGTGGAAAGAGGGGTGGACAGAAAGCAGAATTAGGGGAAAGGTGAAACAAGCTTGAAATGGAGAGTTAAGGACTGAGAGCACTTGAAATAATACTGTAGTGACCTGACAGCATAGAAAAGGGGGGCAGAGAAGGATGTGTGAGAAAGAGTCATGGGTGAAACTGAAAGATAGACCCAAGTGTTGGAGAAAATAGACGGCCTATGCCTCACAAGCTATGTTTCACTGCTCTCTGACTCCAAACACCCTTGTGGTGATGTTGGTGGGGGTTTGAGGGAACTGTATGTTGAGCAAATAGCTGCCAGGCTGAATGAGTGCATTGCAGTGTTGAAAGAGTGGTCTGCACTTTAGGTGATCAATCAACCCAGAGGAAGAGACTTCCACTTTATGACCAGCGTTTGGAAACGTAAAAACCATTACATCATGTCATGTCCGTAGTGAAAAGGCTTGGCTTCCTCCTCTCAAGCATACGGGCCGGTGCTATCTCATTAGTTTTATGCAATGCCTACATGGCAGACGAGACAACGTCCGTCACCATCAAATCAAACTGTCAAGCCTACAAGGAGGAAGGAATACAGATAAAGTGTTTGGAAGTAAAATGGAAAGACAGTGTGTCGGGAAATATTTACTCATTGCTTCAGAAATGTCTCAAGATCTGACCCCGTTAAACTATTACTTTCAAGAGACACTGTTCCAGATGGAATATTCTCCGCGAAAATAAGCTCTTCATCCCAAAGCCTACCTCATATGGATGCGGTTTCATTTTGTTGTACCTCTTGAAAATGAGTGCTGGTGGTGAGAGGGGAGTGGAAGCACACATTCTGGGCCTGGGTGGGATCCAGCTGGAAAGAATTCACAAAGCTGGCACAAGGACAAAGCTCCTGGCTGTGCTGGTATGACTCTCTAACAGGACAACACACTCCTGAGCCAAATAGCCCTTGGAAAAATTATGGAAGCCACAATGGCAAACCATCTGTAATTTATTTACATGTCTTTAAATGTATTGCTCATGCTCATGCCCTTGACATACACTTTGAGCTACAGAGGTAGTTCAGACAGATGTGGTAAATTTAATTTCGTCTGGCTTGAACAGCACATGACTAGGATACTATATTACATGTTGTGTGTTACAACTGAAATAGACTGAGATCGTTATTTCATGTGTATCCTCTCTGCTGCTTCATATTGTCCACTTACTGATATTCCACACCAGTGTGGGCAAACGAGATGGTGGCGCAGAGGTGTAAACAGAGTCAATCAACCAGAAAACGAAATGGAGAAGCCATCCCAGAGAGCAAAGCAGCCAATTATTTGATAGTTCAGATCAACGGCAGCTTCATCGGAGGCTGGTGTGGGAAGTATTCAACCAGCACAGGCCAACCACCCTGTGCAGAATGACCCAGTGCATAGCATTGTTTCCCCCACAAACATGTCCTTTTGTTCTGACAAACCAGCCTAATATGGTTTCATCTACTTTCATTAAATTCTGTTAAGTCAGTTATGCTTTGAAGAAAAAAAAATGTTTTCAACTTGTCAAAAGATTCTTGTATGCCAAATAAATGACAAGTTTCTCATCTCACTCTGAACAAACCCACATGGATGCATTAGAAAACACAAATGCATGTGGAAAACCCACAATTTCTGATCTTATTTCATCAAAGAACTGTCAGAACCCAGAGGTAATATTTAATGTAAAAGACATTTAATGTCTCTAGTCAATAATAAATGCTTTTAGCCCATCCTGCAGCACTGGCATTGAATATTCCTCCCAAAACTTCAAAGAGTGCTCGGTACTTCTCCCAACTCCGCAGAGTCCCTGCTGACCACAACCTTCCCTTATGGCAATGAAATATGCTGTGATGGGCTCTTTCAAACTTCTTTTTGTTTCATCATACCTTGGGGACACTACACTTCATAGATCCGCACTTCCTCTGAAACAGCAGCAGCTCATACGAAGTCCTCTGCTTGTACCCTATATACTGTCCCAGCAAACTCCCTGAAAAGTACAGCCCGTCATGCATCATATTGTTTGTCCTGCAGTTTCAAGGACACAGCAGTTCAACACCTTCTTTACAAAATATAGCATATCCTTCACCCTTGAGATGTCTCCTGACATTTTTATCTATAGTTAAAATTATTTCAATCCAGTTAACACTCTCTGTGGGTGAGAGATTTCATTACCTTTGTAATTTGTTTCTGTAATATATTGAAATATTCCCAAACAGTCCCACAAGCAGGTCATATACTGTATGTCACTTTAATATGCAACCTCCAAACAGAAATATAAAGTAGTATCTGAATATGACAAAAACACATTATGAACTGTCTTGGTATGGCCCCAGCCCCCATCACTATCCCTGATATTTAACTGGTGATAGGGCAGACCTGTCTTTCAATCACAGGGCTTTTTCCACTGGCACTTTTGGCCAAGCCAAGCCAAGCCAAGCCATGCCATGCCGCGCTGATTTGCTTTTCCATTACCAGTTCAACTGCGTCGAAGCCACGCCGAGCCGTGCTAGAATGTACTACCTCCAGAGCAGGGCCAAAGTCAGCCTGGCCCGGGCCGCGGTGATGTCTCGTTGACCGAGGCCAACCCGTTATGACCCCCATTCTCCCCCCTTAAAAAGGCGTGTGTTGTGACACTCAACTCATGTCTGTGCAAGTCTCTGTGTCTTTAGCTTTCAGTGCTTTGGTAGCTTCTAACAGAATTTCTATGTGAGGAAGTTAAGTTTCTCTCCTGCGTCCCTATTTGTACTTTCAGATATCGTTTTATCATGTTAGCTTTAAGTTGTAAGAGTCGTGTTAAGTTACTGATGGGGAAAACCCAACATTTCCTGATTTTGTTGCTTCATAATAAAAGCCTTTAGACAACAAAATAGCAGGGGACATTTATTGTGAAGAAGTTATCACATGTGTTTAACACCGAATTAGCTGAGTTTTGTTCGCGGCTATTCTTTAATACTGCGGGGGGGGGGGGGGCTAGCTTTACTGCACC
>JBBPCS010000023.1:9202382-9230533 GCA_037974645.1 Hollardia meadi
GAGAGAGAGAGAGAGAGAGAGAGAGAGGCGGGGAGGGGAGGGGAGGGGAGGGGACGAGTCCACGAAACACTCTCGGGAGGTGACCATCAATCACATAAATCCCCACCCAGGGGCTGGACTCACCGCTACTATCATTCCTGACATGCTCCCGATGCATTCACTGATGCCTCGTAAACTGCTATAATGAATTTAGCCTCATTGACTGTGCGCTAAAGGAAAGTCAGGGAAATTGATGAGGTGATGAGGTGATGAGAGTGTATTTGTTTGGGCAAATAGAAATATTTTATTTACAAGTCAGCCAGGTCTCTGATTGTCGGGGATTCTTAAGCAGGTAATTTACAGGTTACTAAACCCAGGCCTGTGCAGCTGGGAAATCACTTGAGTGACCACAATGTCATCCCACCACTTCCCACTACCATAACTCTATGTAGCCAAATAGTTTGAAAAAAACTGTCCAACTGGTACGGATGGTGCGTAATAGTGCGTAATAAAGAGTTGTTTTTTTCATTTAGTAATTATTGAATTGCTAAGGTATAAATTATTGATTAATTAAATAATCTCTAAGTCGAATATTTCCAAGAACGCAGCATTACTATGCTTTCTCGCTAGTCTCTTTCGAATAACATGACGCAGTTTCTTGAAAGAGTGCAGACACTAGATGAACAGATATTATATTTGTTCAATATCATTACAATGTTGTCATTATCAGCCCTTGGTGGCCTCTCCCTTTAACAAACAACAGCGTAGGATATTTTAACACCGGAACGTTGTATCGTTCACGCCATGCTCACGCTGGCCGGACTTTAATTTCAGACGGACCAAAACAGTTTTCCGAAAGTTGACGTGGAGGTGTTTTTGTACAATGGCTAGTACTAAGGTAGAGATTTCAGCTGATAGCCCCACTGTAATACAGAACCAAAATGCGCCTTCCCAACCCAATAACCCACTGTCAAGGAAGCTTAACAAAATACTGGAGACGAGACTTGACAATGACAAGGTAAGTCGGAAGCGTTTAGCTTATTGCTAGCTCGCTAACATTAGCTAAATTTGCAAGCTATTCGCTTATCATACCAACATTTCTAGTTTTAGATTGTATGGTCGCTATCACAGGAGAAATTGTTTAGACGTAATGATACTGCACCTCACTGACTGTGGTTAAGCACATCAACAACGACAAAAAGGGTTTCTTGATTTGATAGCGTTAGGTTAGTAGGGCTGCACGACATTTTCTATTCGATATATATTGCGATATGAAAAAATACAGGAAATTTGTTATTGTTACTCATGTACAAATTAACAGTCAATCATAATTTTCATCACTTATGTAACACGCTTCTTGTGTGTTGTAGTTGTGTTGCTTAACGTTACATCTTATCTACCATTTCTAACCATGTTAAAATGTATGCCTAATCTGTGTTGTGGAAGATAAACAGATTTAAAAGATAAACAGACTTTTCTTGTAGATTATCCATGGAAAAAGCCAAGCAAGTTTTCCTGTTGTATCAGGCAGCACAAAAGTTGTAGCATGAGGTGTTTATGCGAGTTAATTTGCCTTCCATGGACACATTGCAATATCGATTCTGAAATTATATATGTGTGCAGCCCTAGTGTGTTTCTGCAGCGATTCGGTGTTGTCTAACTTGGGATTGGACTTTAGTTTTACTAAGATAATTTTAACAGTTTCCCGTTCAAAGATATCAGGTATTTAGCTAGCAATAACAAAGAGAACCTGTTTATTCCATGCATTTGTTATTACAATACCTTAGTTTGTGTTCTGGGGGAATAGATTTACAGTGATAAAACATAGTGACGACTGACTAACATTATACTTATTTATATTATATGTCTTTTATGTACTTTCAGGAGATGCTGGAGGCTTTGAAAGCGCTCTCTGTGTTCTTCACTGAGAACAGTTTGCGCACCAGGAGAAATCTTCGTGGTGACATTGAGAGACGAAGCCTGGCAATTAATGAGGAATTTGCACAAATATTCAAGGAAGTAAAAGAGGTAACATAGTACTTTGCAAGAAAATAGTTTTTGACTCTTGAACAACACTCAAGTGTAATTATTTATTGAAGTGATTAATATTCATATGGAGAGACTGTTGAGTAAGTTAAACTATCCACTATGTTTTAGTATAAAACAACACTGACTAGTTCTGGTGTTTTGTTACTTATGGTACCTTAATAGAAATGTTTTTGGTTCCTAGAGACACAGCTGTGATAGTGTACCCAGGCACCAGGATACTAATTTGAAGTTCCATTCACAGTTCACAACGACTGGCAGCTCTACTGTTTGAGTTTGTATGTGTGAATGTGGGTACATCCGCTATCGGGCTGTAACTGTGATTTCATGTTCTCCACAGGAGCTTGAAAGTGTTCACGAGGATGTCCAGGCCATGAGTGCATGTTGTGAAGAAATGACTAATAGATTAAAGGTATGCTTTATCATGTCTCCATGTCATTTGAACGTTCTTTTGTATGTAATATTATTTACCAAAGCCAAACTATTGGCAGACTATTAGTATGGTGTGAATCAAATGTATGACTTTAAACACTCAGTATGGGTGATTGATTTATTTATTTGTTGGATAATGTTTTCGAGCTATCTTTTAAACACAGTAACTTTCCTTCCACAGGCTGCCAAGGAGCAAACTCAAGACCTTATAGTAAAAACCAACAAGCTGCAAGGAGAAAAGTGAGTTGATTCGAAAGCTTGGGCGGTATCTATACCTTCATACCTCATCACTCTTCATGCCTTTAAACCTTACAACCTCATGCTTAAACCTAACCAACCCAACTAACAATGGCAACGAGTACTAGCCATTCTGAGGCAGAATTAGGCGGGCCATCCTAGGAAAATAAATTTGGTATCCCAGGTAAGATTCCTGTTTGTTCCAAACATATCTTCTATTGTTCTCGGCCTTTGGTGCTGCGTGCTATGTACTATAATACAGTGCTTCAATACAGCATCTCTGTGTCAGTTAAATAGAAAGAGGAGCATGTGTAATGTTGATGGCATTGAAAATCATACCTTCAGAATCTCTAAATACACTGGTATCCCGTATTGCCTTGATACCGCCCAAGTCTATTCTAAAGGGGTACAAATTTTGTGTATGTGTGTGTTTAGATGTGTGGAGATGTATGTGTGTCACTGTGCAGAGTTAACTTCAAAGCTTATCATACACATGTACATTATATTTAAAATCAGGTAGACATAGACCTAGTCAGTCATAGTAAAAGGACTTATTACTACTTTTGAGAAACATACTATTTTAATTGTTTAATTGTGGTAGACATTGTATGGAATTAATTCAGCTATACTGCAACTTTTGAGGCAGTAGTTTCGTATCTTTGTTGCTTTTCCCTTCAGTTCTCTTTAGCACACACACACTCACACACATACCCCTACACCTCTGGTCTCTGACTGCACACACACCGGCTTGCCCCACCCCTCCTCTTTCTGTTTCTCTCTCCCTGTGTCTGCTCTGTTGAGTTTTCCATCCACAGCATGTTTTAAAAAGTCACTCAAAAAACTACCGTCTTGGATTTTTTCCACCCGCAATGAAGTTTTCACAACAGCAGATGAGCTGCGTGTTGAAGAGGATTGTTAACGTCCGAGCTTATCGAAACGATCAAAACCAACATGGTACTGAATGGCATCGCACCAACCAGGGGAACTTACAAGCTTAAAACAAGGGCACAAGTAGGCCTCCATTAAATATATAAAGAGGTCACACCACAATCAGCCAGAGAACATTACTCTCTGTGTTACTCTGCAGAGCATGTGTGATTGTCAGTAGAGGGGTAACATTAGAGCGAGGGTTGATTGCCCACTAGTTAATTGATCACGAATGTCCTTCTCTTGGGCAGATCAAATATACATGTAAATATATATATTTATATAATGCTGAAATGGGTCAATAAATATACTTCGGCATATGTTAATATCACTGGGCGGCTGAATCAAGTAATTCCTATGTGTGGGAAACGGGAGAAAGAGAGAGAGAATGAGAGGGGGCACGCAGCTCCAAAAATAGAAAATTAATATGTGGCGGGCAGTGCTGATATTGTGGCGGGTCGCCACAAATAAATTAACAAATAGGAAACGTTGCTCTTGTAATGTACAGCCTCAAATTGTTCTGTAGAATTTAGTGAACATTTAAAAAAAAAACTTCACAACAAACAACAACAAAAAATGAACCTTTTATGTAAGATAGTGTTTGTTGTAGGGCTGTCATAATAGATAACACTGGACAAGTTTTGTACTCGGCATTCTTTACTCTTGTTGAAGTGTTGATGTGGAAATTAATTGAGAGACTCAACCATGTTCTGTCATTGCAAGCACAAGCTGTCTCTCAATCTAACTCTAACAAAATCATCAAATGTCAAATTGTAAAATAAGACCATATGATAAGGCTGCCAGAAATTTAAAAGAAATCTCATATCGCCATTTACACAGAGAAATTACCCGTTTTTCTATTCAGGCAAGCTTCCAGACAAGTAGCGCTTTAATCAAATCACATTGCAGTAACAACATGGTCCAAGTGATAAGCTTTTATTGCACACACGTAGTTTGGAAAGCGAGGCCTTGTTAAAATATGCTAGCACTTCCTTATTTTCAACACAACATAAAAATTGTATACTTGATAATTTTAAATATATGCACGAATAAAGATACAACCTGTCAAGTTAATTTAGTTACAGTTGCACTGTTGTCTGTGAAAAGCAGCTTCTTTTTAGTTTCAGAAGTTGGAAAAATTTGATGCAGGGCAGGAGGAGTTGGCAAGCATATCTTTATTTTTGATGAGGAGGGATGAATGATTCATGAGGTTGATGAATATTTCTCCTGCAGTTGCATAAGGAGGGCAACAATCATCATTAATGAAGCCTCTTTTGTTTTATTTGTCATGTCCTGTGATGTTTGGCCTGGAGATGCAGATCAAGTTCCTGTTTACACAGCATTACTCCCTAATCATATATCGAAGCCAGGCAATTACAACTGCAGGAGCAGTCTATCAGCGGGTTCTTGTATTTGAGCATGTGCATTGAGATTTGCTGACAACACATATTAAGAGCCATTAGATATGCAGATCCAATATAGAGTATATACTGTAGCTCACCATGGCATAGAGTCATAAGTAGAGTCAGTGTATCTTGGGTACTCAGTCAGCCAAAAGTCTTACTTTTTTTGGTTGAAAATCTGCCAATGAAATTAATTGAGGTATTAATAATCTATGATCTACGCTCACATCTACGCTCCTGTTCGCTGATAGCTGGAGGTTGGGGTGGGATTCATTAGCATTACACCTTAGTGCTCAGTGACCTTGTAAATTGACATAGAGGCAGTGGCACGGGCAAAGATGATATAGATTTCTGGCAAAAGACACTGCTGCCAGCTGTGATGTACCGCAGCAATCCGATGCTCTACTGGCACGGATTCAGGACCCCCTTGACAAACGTAATGTAGGAGGGGAAAGAAAAAGTAAAGAGATGAGCTCAGAATCTTAGCTTATTGAAAGACATCATTGGGAATAAAGCCACCAGTGAACATGTGCAGACAATGAATTAATACAAGTTATATCACTTATGCAGGGGGTTTTGTTGAAGGTAAGTTGTCAGAGGTCTTGAATGATTGTCCTTCTCAGTGGCCCCCTGCCTTGTCTTTTTCTTTGCATAGTGGTCCCCTTGGGACCTGCTGTCCATCTGCATGACATTTTCATTTGCTGAACCACAATGACTGCACAGCCAGATGGGATAGTGTCTGCACACTCGGCTTTGACCTTGTCTTTAGCAATATTGTCTCAGAAAAGCTGCCAAGGGAAGTGTGCGCTGTCCTCCTTTAGCCACCTACCCATCAGCCCACTGAACCAAACCACTCCAGCCTTCTCCGTCCGATCTATTTTTTTAAAAGTCTGATCTATTTTTTTAGGTCGCACATTCCTCTGCAGTCCCAAGCCGTTGTCTTTTTTCATTATGTGCCTGTTGACACCTAATATAGAAGTGCTACGCTTGCAGTATAATCTCATATTCTGTGCTTATAGGGCATGTTTGCTGAGACTGGACAGTCATTTTCAAAGCTCTGCAGAGGCTCCTGATGTGTATTTACCCAGCAGAGCAGGCCTGTCCTCAGCTGTTTGGTATCTTATCTGTTGTGGCACCCTGTCATTTGTCAGCTCTAATGAAATGGAAAGGAAGAGCGTATTGCTTACAGGGTGCAGAAGCAAAGGTGGAAGCAGCGAGCCAATGACAGTAGATGATCTGTGTTTGTCTGCCGGCTTTCAGTCGTGCTACTCTTTTGTTTTGGGTTGATCCTGTTTGAGATGCTGTCAGCAAGAGCACTAAATAGGTGTTGTGTGTTGTTCCATAATGACACGTAATGCTACCCACCTGCCCTGTACTGTGTGATCTTTGCATTAGCATGACACTTTATCTGCTGAACAAGTTGAGACTTCTCACAAACAGTGTGACCTTAGAAGCAGTCAAAGCTGAAGTGATTGGACTATTGATTAATTTCTCCTGCTGTTACAGAACTACTCAGGCACTTTCAGTAGGCCTACTTGGCTGCATGCCAGAGAGCAATGTAGATAAATTTAGTAAACATACCTAAGATTTACCTGTACAGCGTATGATGAATTATTAGACATGAAGCACTGTGTTTCATTGAAACCTTTTTCCTGAAAATAATGCAATGTTTTCAGTGTGACTTTTGTGTAGGTCATTAAATAAATCAAGATTTCTGAAACCTTCGAGAAAACAATCAGGGACATCGGAGTGTAAATGATAACCACCAGAGTGTAAATGACAACCTGGCTGTGAATATGCCGTTGCGATGTCTGATTTGACTGACTGCGACCATCGGCGCGTGACAAACTAACAGCTTTCTGAATTCCAAATTCAGTCAGTTTCAAAGTGAGAAATGAAAAATGTCCTTTAAATCTTTTCATATTTTTACCTAGGCCTGTCAGAACTATTTTTGTCTGATGAAATAGTGTCCCATAAATAATAAACAATAATATTAACAATGCCATAAGCAATATTGTTGTCATTTAAATACCGTTTTATGCCACGGGTGTAATGATAGTGTAATAGCACTGCAAGTAGACCATTTGAAAGAGCAATGAACTTTTAATTCTTAAGAATATTCAGACATTGGAATTGGAGTGTGAAAAAATTAAAATATCCTAAGTAAAACAAATTTAACCACACAATGAAACAACTTTTTTGCCACTTTTCATTGGCACAGTTTTTAACCTAACTTGACAAAGTGGCTCCTTCACACTAGTGGGCTTGCCTCTCTCATTCAGCTTGAACCCAAAATGTTCCCACACTGCAGCTGTGGAGGGCATCTTTGAAACCACAAACTTTCTGGCAGGAATTAAGAAAAAACATAGTCTCAGCTAACACACCATCTTCACACACCTGGTTCACAGTCACTGTCGCAGTGTGTGTGTGTGTGTGTGTGTATGGTGGAGCTGCCTGAGCCCCGCCCACAGTGACACCGATTCACTCAAGTACGTTGCCTCTCTCTGGTATTCGGTAATTGCAGTCTGGAGAAGAATGTGTCATGTCCTGACATCGCTGTAGACCATCCTCCTTCTGTTCCACTGTTCCCTCGCCCTCTGCTGCTTCAGCTCCCACAATCCACCTCTCCTCAACTTGTACAGTTTGCAGCCTGTCTTGTAGTTGTGATTTGTGTACATCCTGGAGGAACAGGTCTGTCACTCTTGGCCTGGACATGAGAAATTGAGGACATTTCATGTCTTCTAGAGTTTAGAGTTACTGTTAACAAGTTTTCTCTGCTGGTGTCCCAATGTCTATGAAGTTCAACATACAGTATCTGTAGGCAGAAACCTTAATATATAAGGGACTGCATAAAATTGCTGCCTTAAAATGAAAGTTGAGGTTGTATTTCTGACATAGTACATTATATAATTTCCATCAAGTCATTTAACCCTGAGAATACTGTAAATAATGATAATAACAGCTGCTGCCTTTTACCCTTTTAAAAAGTTAGTTCAAGTTTAAAAGTTCTGGACTCCATGAATACAACATCAGTGGTCAACTCTTTAAGCCAACTCCTCTCATAAACTCAGTGAGAATGAATTCACTTGAAGGTGCTAATCGTTGGTATAAATGTGGTCTGTGTCTGAGATGCTTCATGAATGAAATTTCAAACTATGGTATGCTAAATGTGACAGAGAAGATGAGGCTTATGAAGCCTTTATGGCTAGGATCATCAGATAGTCAATACATTTTGTGTCATAAGTACGGCACATGAGACCTTTTGTGCCAGATACAGTATTTTTGTTTCTGTTTTTCACTCTTGTGAAATGAATAACTCAACAACCTTTAAATGATAGAAATTCCATGTACGCAACACAGTTTCTCACTGTTGAACAGATGATCCAATTAGATTTTTGTCAAACCTTCCTGCATACATTTGCATATTGTGATAAAACCTTTCTTGAGCAAACTATAGCGCCTCGCTCTACAGGAGATTACAGATTTAATATTAATAATGCTCATGTGTTCTGTGAAGACGAGCACGTTCACACAGTAATAGTTTCGTTGATTATGCACCACTCAGTTTAATTAATGGCCCCATTAGCATATCTTATTATTTATTTTATATATCAGTGAAATTGGGTTGGGATGTCAGGTAGCTCGAGTGCCTCCTGTTTTAATTTCATTTTGGGATTGTGGCTCAGGAGGTAAAGTGGTCGTCGGTTTGATTCCTGATCCCTGCAGTCTGCGTGTCAAAGTGTCCTTTGGCAAAATACTGAACCCCAAAGTGCTCTCAATGTTGTGCCATACTGTAGGCGTGTGAGTGCATGTGTGAATGGTTACCGCTCCTGATGAGCAAGTAAGTCTTTGCCACCAGTGTATGAATGTGTGTGTGAATGAGTGAATGGTGACTTGTAGTGTAAAGCGCTTTGAGTGGTCAGTAAGACTAGAAAAGCGCTATATAAATGCAGTCCATTTAATTTAAAAGATGTCTTTGACAATCTCACAGTAAAAGGATGAATCTCCAAAGGCTTTTCTTAAGTAGAGCCACACCTCTTGCCTCTATAAAATGAAACATTCATCATTTTTGTCGCTGCCTAGAATTTAGTTTAGGTATCTTGGTTGCTGTAATGGAGTAAATTTTAAAAGTATGCTATTTAAGCCTATCCGTGCAGTAAAAGTAAAAATAAATTAAAATGAAAACACATAAAGGTCAAAGACACCTCAAACTCCTGCGTGTGGAGCTCAGCGAGCCGCACCGAGAAATACTAAATCATAGAATCCTGAAACGGATTTACAACCCTTTACTTTCAGCTGGCTGAGCACTGGTAATAGTTGTGTGTGAGACAATGGTCAGATAATGTTGGGTTCTTCTCCTCCATCAAAACAACCTGGTGATTTACTGGCCTGGCCTTGTTTTCACAGACTGTGGAGAGAATATAGAAGAGGTGGTTCAGATGGAATGATGGGGACAGAGGGAGGACTCACTCTCGTTCTGCTATTGCGGGACAGAGTTCCCTGTTTGACTGTGGCGGTTGCCATAGTCACTATTGTGTTGAGACTCCTGTAGTGACACTGATAGTGATCGCTCTGTTCTTATTGTGACAAACCTGGTCACTATCCGGCTCTGTATTCTTTTTGTTTCTCATGTCTCCCTCTGTTATTTATTTTCTCACTACTGCACCTGATATCTTTACTCTGTCTCTCACTCTGTCTCACCGTCTGACTGCCCGTTTTACTGTGAGCAAAGGTGTGTGTGAGGAGTATGACTGCCATCTGCTGTAGGACATCAAACATTACAGCTTGTTGACAACGTGCACTTTTTGTTAAATAAAGGCATACAAATTTGTTTTCCACTATGTCAGGTCATTTTATTTACACAGTAAAAAAAAACAAAAAAAAACACAAGGGCGGAAGGCAAAATACAGTGATAAATCTCAATGATGAAAGACAGAAGAAAACATCCTCAAGGGCCTTGAAGACAACAAATCTTGATGACAACAAGCAAATGCCCGACTGAACCGAATAGATACTAAATCACAAAACACTTTAAGGAGAAAATAATTATTTTAAAGGTATTAAAGTACAACAATGGTAAGGGAGGAAATGGCAACATTTATCTCTTTCCCCTCAGTCACCGCCTGGAGGTGAGAGCCCAGGTTGCTCAGGCTTTCCTTGCCAAGTTCCAGCTAACTAAT
Source organism: Hollardia meadi (assembly GCA_037974645.1). NCBI lineage: Eukaryota > Metazoa > Chordata > Actinopteri > Tetraodontiformes > Triacanthodidae > Hollardia > Hollardia meadi. Next base: position 9,212,587 of record JBBPCS010000023.1, read on the forward strand.
GAGGAGATGGCCACACTGCGAGGGGCTCGGGATGCAGCCATTACTGAGGTAATCTCCATCATAATGTATTGTAATGAATGAAGTCATGTAAAGAATCTTGCCATCCACATCCATAGGATGGGAGGTTTCAATGTCAGGTAGAAAATAATGTAAGAATAGAGGCTCTTCTGCTTGTGTCCTCTAGTTGAGTGTTCGATCGATCTTCTCACTCTGCCAACATGCTGCCACAATATCTGATGAGTTGTAAGATGTGGTCAAGATGGTCCATTAACTAAAAACCTTTTCCTACCATCCTCCCCTTCATTTTATATTGTATTCCAACTACTGTACACGCGAAAGACAAATCTAAATGATCTAAAAAAACAAACACATAAGTAAACATTATGATATGCACATAAATAATTTAGCATGGCATATAACACCACACATCTCCCAGCTTCCACTCTATCGATGCTGCATGATCAGTTAGAAATGCTGTCCTTGGTCACATCAGAAAGCATTTTTACCGAAGCTGTAATATTAAGTGCTTTGGCAATAAATGTTCATTGACTTCTGCAAATCTGCAACCCATATTGCTCCTAATATATTCATTGATGTGTCCTTCAATTTCCCAGGATTTCTTTAAAGCTCTCAGACGAGTGAAGTACATCCACGAGGATGTGAAAATTCTCTTGCGAACCAACCAGCAAACTGCAGGGTAAGGTGCACGTATCACTTCATAGTGTGACTCCCAGTGGTTCGGTTCTTGTTGTTAAACTCATGGCATTTATTTTAAACCTAAATGGGGGAAAAAATCCATCTCTGGTATGTCACAGTCAGGGATCGGACACTAGGGTTACGGGTATGTGAGGTGTGGTCTTGGTGTGTGTACTTGTTCTAGGTTGGAGATCATGGAGCAGATGGCTGTGTTACAGGAGACCTCATATGAGCTGCTCTACCGCTGGGCTCAGAGTGAGTGCAGTACACAAAGTTAATACAGTGATACTATGTATCATACTATGTACACGTTGTACAAAGTCTCCATGCTAAACTGGATAGAACCAAATAAAAAACAATCCTCTTTTAAGTGAGTTTAATGCCGTGTGTAAGACACATTTGAGGACACATGTGACTCATAACTTCTGACTGAGTTTTGCCAAAAGAATTCCGGAAACCCAAACTCAGTTCCTCAGCTCAGCCATGTGTGTTGTCATCACATGTGTTTTGTCATTGAAATCAAAATGAATATAAAGCATTTAGACCACAGAAAGCTCATTTGTATAATTAAACAATACCAAAATACAGCTCATTTACTGTAGACCTATTGCTTATTTTGCTGTGATAAAGATTTCCAAAAAAAAAAAAAAGTGAAAATTTGGTAATGGATAAATGAAAGAGCTGTAAGTAATCATGATGTTTTGCTATGTTTCTCTGCATGTAGTATAAGTTAGGTTATGTTGTGAAGAGTCTCTTTTTTTTTTTTTACTGTTGTCTGGTGGGAGAACTACATTTTCACAAAACTATTTTTGCACATATTTTTGAAGAGGGCAGGGCATATCCCTGTACTTCCAGCATCAAGTGAGGTCTGACAAGAGTGGCGTGTGTTGACCCATTTTCTCCACAGTCTGGGAGATTGGCCACTGCATGTTTGTCTGAAACATAAGGAGACTCATTTCTTTGAAAAGCTCATGGGAAATTATGATTGAATAATGTTCTTGGTGCTTTGATTTCCTTCCCTGCCAGAATGGTTGCCATGGTCCACAACATTTAGAAAAAATGAATGGAACATAGCACAAGCCCAGTTACTAGAAAGGGTGCAACAGTTTAGTTAAAACTGAAAGTTTATAGGTGAATTTCTTGTCTGACTTTCCTTCTCACCACGAAGACGAAAGCAGAGGACTGACCCAAGAGACCTGTGATATCAGCCCTGTGTTGACTGAAGCCATGGAAGCCTTGCAGGACCGACCTGTCCTTTACAAGTAACATACAAACATTCACACTCTCACGAACAGTAACATTTCTTTTATCTAAATGGCCACTCTATGAACTGCCCCTTCATTTATCATCCACTGCATGCCAGTCAGTGTGAACATATCTTCTAAGAGCATTAAGAGCAAGTTAAAGTGGACCCAATTAGTGGTGTCAAAAGTCAAGGGATATTCATTCATTCATTCATTCGTTCAGTTGTTTAAACTAATAGTAACTGTAGAATTCAGGGCCCTAAAAATGTTTTTGAAACGTTTCTGTTTACTAAATCTTTGTCAGATGGCTAATAGCTAGTGTTAACAAAAACACAGAAATCATTATGATTATTTCAATTAAGTACATTAGTTTTTTTATTTTAATGTTTTTTTTTTAGAGTGTTAAAGGTCAGGTTTACTATTTTTTGTTTTTTGAGCTTTTTATATCATTCTGTAGCTTCCCAGTAGTGCATCTTATGTATCCAAATTGAAAGATTGGCCCAGTTATGCATGTTTTAGCGTCAAAACACTATTTTACCGAGCGCTTTTGAAACCTTTTTTTTCATGTGACCTGACGTTGGTTTCTGCACGGTGGCTTTCTACATATGAGTGGAAACCCCATTGCCTGCCTGTGAGCTGCAGATCTGTGTCACTTTGAACATGGGTGTGGCTGAACTACACACACAGACACCAGTCCGATCACACACCGGGGGACAGGATAAAGCGTGCGCTTCGGCTGAATTCACACAAAACCTGGCAATGCCGCACGTTCCCACAGGATTGATTTTAGTGCTTTAGAACATAAATGCTGCAAACAATCAGAAAATAACGTTTTATTCCTCTGATTCACTGCTTTGTTCGCGCTAACGCCGCTCCCTCTCTTCATTCACTCTGTCGCTCGCTCCACTGCTGCTGTCTGTCTCTCCCTCGTTGAGCTGGAGAGTAACTTTGAATAGTGTTCTTATAAACAGCATCCAACAAATACTGAAATGTGAATGTTTATAAATTATAAAATAATATTCTAGCTCAAGTCTTTCATGCTAAAACTTTAGTCATTCTCCATGGTTAGACTGGCAGCGAACTCCTGTGTGTGGGTTGATTGAGGGGATGGCTGTAACCTACATCACTGCCATTTGCTAACGGCTGAGTGGAAGTTTACATTTTAAAAACCCATAAAATAACGCAGATTGAAGCGGCCTTTCGGTACTACACAAAGGTTTTCGTCACTTTATGAATCATGACGTGTAACATTATGTACCATTGGGTCCTGAATGAGGCAAGCACTGACTCAAACTTTAAATACATAATGAAGAAAATGACTACAAATGTTTTTAAAAGCATTGAATGTCAACATCTATGCACAGGAAAGCAATTTGTGCTTGTAAAGAATAAATAATTGCGTAGCATTCACACATTTTCCAGTTTCCCACGTTACCCCAAGATATGTTTTCATGGCAAACTTAGCTTCTATCTGCATTCTCTGAAAAGCACCTGTCTCGGTGCCCACAAAGTGTCCAAGGTCATATGCTGGCTGGGGATGTTGAGACTGACAGAGCGGAGACTAGTGTTCCTGGAATCTTATTTCAGAACTATCTTTTGTTTAGTCTGTTACAAAGGCTGCCACCGCCAAGTAATCAAAACAACCTCAAAGTCTTTCCTTTTGGAAAAGCTGCCCGCATTGTTGATGTATGTCAGCCACTGACCTCCGACGCACAGACGAAAAACACGTCTTTTCACATGAGGTTTGGGTGTTGAATATTGTCTTCTGTGTCTTCCGTTTGGTCAGGTACACTCTGGATGAGTTTGGAACTGCACGCCGGTGTGCAGTGGTACGAGGCTTCATTGACGCCCTCACCCGTGGTGGGCCAGGAGGAACTCCGCGCCCCATAGAGATGCATTCACATGACCCTATGAGGTACATGTCCTGTCATATTTAGCTGAACATTACCATTTCTTACTACAATAAAACCAAAATCAAACTTCAGCTTTGATGGAAGTCACTATTTATTATTTTTTAGATGTAACCAGAGTTGGAAAAATGCAGGGATGCTTCTTTCATGTCTCTGCATTGATAATGAACTTATGCTATATGCTTAGAGTAGCATAGCTCAATTAAAGTAATAAAGAATCTCCTTTAAAAATAGGACTATCTATATTATATTAACCTGTGTCCTGTTAACATGTGCCCACAGCCAGAGCTGATTAGAGAGACAGTTCACCCCATAATCAAAAATATACATATTTTTCTCTTACCTGGAGTGCTATTAATCCATCTAAATTTCTTTGGTGTGATTTGTTCAGTTTTGGAGATATCGGCTGTAGAGCCTTCTCTTAAATATAATGTAACTAGATGCCACTTACCTTGTGGTGCTCAAAGCGACAAAAAAACACATTTGAAAAATTCAACAGCAATCAGTCTATTTCCAGAAATCATGACCTGGTTACACAACATTACCTTTTTGTGAGCAGTTTCATGTAGGAACTGTTTTCTTTTCAATTTCTCTCCATTTTCTTTACTGTACAGAAGGAAGCAAGCATCTACTCACGGATGAGAGGCAAGCCAACTAAGCTAGCTAACGTTACAGCTAAGCCAAGGAGGACGCCATTAATGTTTACATCCCACTCTGTCATGAGCCTCTCGCCCATGAGTAGATGCACGTTTCCCTTCTGTGCGGCAATATGATGTAGTTTGGTTGATTAAAAAAAAAAATAGTTCCTACATGGAACTATATCTAGTTCATTATATTTGAGAGAAGGCAGACACCTCTACAGCCTATATCGCCAAAACTCTGCAACTCACACCAAAACAATTTAAATCGATAAATGGCACTACAGGTAAGAGTATAATATAAATATGTAGTTCTCATTTTTGGGTGAACTGTCCCTTTAAGATTATTTGAGTATTTTATTGTGTGTCTATTGTATAATTGCAAATGTCATGATTTGTACTCTGAATCTATTAGATTTACTAAACTCCTGAAATTCTGAATGCCTAAACCCAATTCAAGAGGATGTTAAATGTGTATTGTGTCAAGGAGTGTCTGAGTGTGTCTGTGCTTCCTTTTATACCACATCCTCTTCCCGCTTCTTCCTGTGCCCAGGAGCCAAATGGGAGATTTTCTCAGAATACGAGCCATGTGTCGAACACAAAATCACCTCCACTTTATAGGAGGCATCAGCAGTTCTGAGAACATTGAGTTCTTTCTCATCTCCCTATGTCCTCACACTCACACACAATAACACTCATGCACGCACAGGCCTACACACAATAATTCAAGTTTAACCTTGCTGTTTTCCACCATTATGTAACACCAAAAACCATGTGTGTATGTTTGTGTGTGAGTAGAGTGAAACACGATGACCCATGCCTTGATGTAGCTGTGGTCAGTGTGTGGTAAGATTAGCCCTCGGGTTGGCCCCTCAGTGACGCACTGTTTAATACGGACTGTTTTGTCCCTCTCTCAGGTATGTTGGGGACATGCTGGCCTGGCTGCACCAAGCCACTGCTTCAGAGAAAGAGCATCTAGAAGCTCTGCTGAAACATGTCACCCAGCAAGGTAGGATGTCATCTCCAGTTTATTCACATCTTAAATTAACCTTAACTGTTGCAATGACACAGCCCCCACCACCCCCAATATGCTTTGTTGCATATTCTAATTTGGTGTCTGTAACTAAATATCACACGGACTCGACTCTAGTGGCTTATTTATTGGACAGAGTTTGGGTAACCAGTCACTCAAAGGAGGTTAGAGGTACTGGCAACAGTTGGAGAGTGTGGACAAATATAATTCCAGTACATTTAGTTCAGCCTCATGGACTAATCCTGTGTTTGCTTTCTTTTATTTAACCTCTTTGGTTCTTCAGTTAAGAATGAAGACAGCTAAGTAGGGGCATTAGTCAAGACCGGAGTGCCCTTGGTGCATTTTGTTAAACTATATAAATATATCCAAATGATAGCATGCATCTCCTGTGGTAGTTTTCTGCAGTTGATTTTGAGCATGACTTGAGTGTGAATGATGACATAGCTGCTACCTGCCTAGTCTCACCTAGTGTGTTAATGCAATGCTTATTTAGTTTGGATCCAAAAAATTTCCCTCATCATTAATACTGTGCCAGTGTGCTTATATTCACAATATCCTCAAAACAGTTGTATGTGTGTTTGTGTGTGTGTCTGTCTTCCTCTTGCATTAGGTGTGGAGGAGAACATGCAGGAGGTGGTCGGACACATCACCGAAGGAGTCTGCAGGCCACTTAAAGTGAGCAAACAAATGAGTTTAAGAAGCTATTAGAGAACCACACAGTGCATCCAGTGTTCTGTCATGTTCTGCTCATGCACCCATGCTGTGTGTTATGGATCTGTCACTCAGGTTCGAATAGAACAGGTCATTGTGGCTGAGCCAGGCGCTGTCCTGCTTTACAAGCTGTCCAACCTGCTCAAGTTCTACCATCACACCATCAGGTATTTAAAATCACTTAGATTTGCAGCGCAATAATAACTCACTTATGTCACTTATATGTATTTTAGCTCAACCATAAAACACTTAACAGTACTAGCAACAGGTAATGAACATATGAACATGTATTTAGCTCGACATAACATATTTCTATCTGACTGAGTCAGTGCTGAGTCAAGTGAGCCAAGGGCCACACACTAGCATGCATGTAACTGGATATAATTAGCATAATGGTCACATTGCGAGCACCTACGCTCCAAATTCTCACCCACATTACTAACAAATTATCTATAGCTGTACCAACCAAAGGAAATACAATAGCATAATTAATGCTGCAGATAACTAATCAATGCTTTTTATTGCTTGTAATGAAAGTTATTGCACAGCACAACAGTAGTCCATCACTCAACAAACCCTATAACATCAGCATGTGGGGTTGCTCCCCCAATAGAATTGCCGGCACTGAATAAACAGATACCTAACAGTATATTATAAAAGTACATAGAAGCACTATATGGGCAACTGTTCTTAATAACACCAACATGTAACTTTGGGGCTTTTTCTACAGAAGGCAACAATTTTAATTAACGAAAACAAGCAATTCGAAGATGTCACTTAAGGTTCTTGGAGCTTGTGAAAAGCATATATTTTGACATTTTGTAAATGTAAACAATTACTTGACAAATCAAAAGAAAATTGATGATATAAATATGTACCGTGTGCAGTCCAAGTTGACTTATCCCGCTATTTGATCTTTGTCCAGCTCTATTATTGGGACCAGTGCGGTTTCCTTGCTCATCACTATTGAAGAAATGCACATCCTCAGCAAAAAGATGTTCTTCAATAGCCTGAGCCTTCATGCAAGCAGACTAATGGATAAGGTACAGTATGAGTAGGATGAATTTTATTTGAATAATTCATAATATTGTTTTCATTTGTGCTGCTGTGAGAAAGTGACTGCTAGGAATACAATATCATCACCTATGTTTTCAAATATAGACAGTGCACACAATGTTCTCTCATGAAATCATTTAAATCACAGTGCAGAAGTTCAGTATTGCACAGTGTGGATACACATTGTGTATTTCAGCTCTGGGTCTAAACACTCAAAGACAACAAGGCTATTTCTGAAGCACTTGTGCTTGTAAACAGTTTCCGCCTGTTCGCACACAGCATCGAAAAGGCACTAGTTGCTAAAAAACATCAGACTTGTTACCGTTTGGTTAAATTTGTGTCCAAATATACCTCAGCACTACCAGGAGCTCTTTCACATAAGATGCTGGCTGTGTTCTGATCAATAGCAGTTACAAGAATTGTCCCTGTAGCTCGGTGTTAATCAAATTGGAGGCCTTCAGGGTTTTGGTGTCAATTCCAGCTAATGCTAGGAATACAGCCTTCTCATAATTTCCTCTATTAGGTGGACAAAGGTGACCGCGCTCAGTCTTGTGATGTCCATCCAGAGGGCAATGAAATCAAAACACTCTTCATTAAAAAAGCTCTTCTGACTGAACAAGCTGAGGCTCAGAGTAGTAGCAGGAAGCAGTTGTATATTCAGTCTGACGCTACTCATTGAGGATGTTTAAATCTTCAATATTGTAGCCAGGACTACTTGTTTGGTGAAGGCTGCAGACCACATACAACTAACTTCTGCAATAATAACTTTGCTGTTTCGCGCCATAAAGTACCACCTTGTCCTTTTTTGGCCCTATCTGCCTGGGCAGGTGGAGCTTCCACCTGCGGACCTGGGACCCACAGCCTCCCTCACACAGACCCTCTCCCTCCTCAGGGAGGTGCTGGCCTCCCACGACTCGTCAGTAGTTCCTCTGGATGCCCGCCAGGCTGACTTTGCTCAGGTAAACTCATATTTATAAAATATGATCAGAATGGGAGACAAGTCAAACTCGTCTCCCTTCTTTGTCCTATTTTTTTTTTAATCAATTGTTGTATAAAGTATAAGTGTCTTGATATTTGTTTTTATCACCATTTATTAAAGCCAGTGATATTTCACTGATCTCTTAAGGCTCTGTGGTACATTTTCTCTCCCAGGTGCTCTCTTGCATCTTGGATCCCCTCCTACAGTTATGTACTGTGTCAGCTAGTAACCTCGGCACTGCTGACATGGCTAGCTACATGGTCAACTCCCTTTATGTCATGAAGACTACGCTGGCTCTCTTTGAGTTCACTGACAAGAGGCTTGAGATGCTCGAGTTCCAGGTGTGCCCGAATTGTAAACAATTACCAACAAATTAGAAGTTAATCAGAAAATTAAATCTTTTAGTTATCTGTTTATATTTAATCGCAGTTAGCCAAGAGCACGAATCTAATGATAACACACCACACCTTAGTTGGAGACAAACTGAATCATGAAACAGGAATGTTATTCATCGTAAATTGTCTGTGCATAGGGGTATTGTTCATTACCAACAGCCAGTTATTCTTGTTCTTTTCATGAAAACCCACAGAGCTTAAATCTTTTATTAAATATTTAATTTACTGTCTTATAGAAGGATCTGCGTCATGTATTGTTGTTCATGCTCAAATGTGCCACATATCCCACTATTTTTAGCATGTCTTTTGTAATTGAGCACCACAAGAGCTCCTGTGGAAGTTTCATTATCAATAGCATAGCGGTTCTCCATTAACCACAAGTACCATTGGTTTCACGTTGCAGGCCTGGAATGGATTTTAATCCACTTTCTCTCACATTTTCTAGATCGAGGCTCACCTTGACACTCTGATCAACGAGCAGGCATCCTATGTGCTGACTAGAGCTGGACTGAGTTATATCTACAACTGTGTCCAGCAGCACAGTGCTGAACAGGTGAAGCACTAAACTACACGTTGATATGTATTTACTTAAGTTGCAGAACTGTGGAATATTTTCTCTCACATCTCTCCTTTGAACTTGCTAATGATCCTCTTTTACATTATACAGGCCTTGTTTACAGTACTCCACCTCTTTGGGCTTTGCAACAGCTATCACTATGGTTATTACATGACCGATGACTTTATTAGGGCTTAATAGCATTTCTATCAGATTTTCAGATGAGAAAGGAGCACAGGCAGGCAGATCATATTACGTTCTATTAAAATATATTAGCTTCTCCAGAAGTGTCCTGTGCAGATGAGACAGATGATGCCTTGGAGCCTTCCTTCCTCTTTGTAACACACTTTGCCACTGGGCTGACTGAGACCCATTGTTGGGGTTTAGCGAGCAAGTCTTGAAACCCCGGGTCATGTCAGGACTAGGGATACACGTATTATCGGCCGGGTCATTATCGGACCCAATATTCAGCATTCTTCCAATAATCTACATCGTTTGTTTTTTTTGTCCGATTGCCAATAAAATAGCTTAATTAAAAAATGCGCTACTTTGGCTCTGATACAGCTGCTTCCCTCTGTCTATAGTCATTAATCTATCGACACTGAAGGCTACTGTGCCACAGATGGCAAAGAGGAATGCATTTGCACGCTGGAGCATAGCCTGGGTAGCTTTATCTATAGTAATGGATCATAATTGTTCTAAATTGTTGACAAAAAAACACACAACATCAGTTGGATTTTAAGGCAGTCTGCGAAATGTGCCGTCAGTTGGTGTTAAACTATATTCTAAAGTTGAACTAATGAACCCTCTGGTTTCTTCAGGCTTCAGTCCTTATCAGAACACTCTTCAAACTCGCAACATTATCAAGATTTATATTGTGATGAAGAGCGATATTAATCAATAGGGAGAAAATTATAGTGATCTTTTGTCTTTGTGGTCTCCTTGATCAACAATAATCGGTATCAGCCCTGGAAAAAACGTATCGGTCAACTCCCAGTCTGCTGCTCAACGCAAAGCTCAGTAAAGAACAGTCATTCTCCTGCAGACTACTTGTCTCCTCGGATGACCTTGCTGTCTTGAGTTTTCTTTAAATAGTATTCTGTTAGAAAAGATTAACTGTCTACATATTCGAAGGCATCCTACATGTCAGCGACTAAGAAGGATCCCCAAGGTTAGTTTACACTTTCCAAGGTTACTTTTGATATCTGCTCTTTTTCTGATACATAAGATGAACATGTGAAAACAGTGTCTCAAAACAATACTGTTCACTGGCTCCATAAAATCACTCTAGGTACAGCTCTGTGGCTTTGACCCTTGCACTGCTGTCTATTTGCTGCTTTTAATGTTGGCAATTAACGCATTTAAGCTTGGCTTAATGTTGCCATTCTGGATAATCGCTGTCAGCTAATTGCCTGAAAGGTACCTGCTGTTGTGTTCACAAAGTCGTGTTCTGTGCTTACCTTGCACAGTCTTTGTCGTGTTAACGTCAACGTTTAGATAGGGAATTTCTCCTGTTTACAAATAAAGATTCACTAGTTTAGTGCAAGTAAAAATGTTATTTTTCACAATTAATCTCTTCAGCAAGGTAGTAGTACACAGTGTACATTGTTGCTGTTCAACAGTGTAACCTTGAGTTGGATTCTAAACTGATGTACACTTTTCTGTCTCAGGGTCCTCTGGCCCTCCTCCCCAGCATGGACAGCTCTTCTGTTAAAGCAGCAATGGTGAGTTACGCAGGATGTATTGGATGATTTTTTTTCCCCTGCATGAATCCATAAATTCTCACTTAGTTGTTAAAATGCTGTTAACTCTCTGGCGCACACAACAGGTCCAGTTTGATCGTTACTTGTCGTCTCCTGACACTCTTGTGATGCCACAGCTCAACTTTCTGCTCAGTGCAGCCATCAAGTGAGTTCCTGTTCTTCTTGTTGATAGTAGCTCCTTCTGTTCAGGGAAAGAATAGCATACATGCAATATTCAGGCTTCAAGTTAAATGTTTACAACATCACACAGTGTTTCAACAGGGTAGACGGCACCGTTTAGAGTGATAAAAATAGAACAGGGGCTTTGACCTAATAATGTTCAACATTCATTAGTTTGTCAGATGTAATACGATCATTACTGCATTCCAAACAAAACACTCGACTAAATGCACTGTGATTTTGGATGCTAAATGGCTAAATCCACCATCACATTGAAAGAGCGGTCTGCAGGACTGCCTGTATTTGTCTTATTGATCTGAAAATGCACATGCTTTTAGCTCAATTCAGCTGCTACATTGGACCACTCTTTCGATGAGTCACGTTTACTGGGAAGTGTAGCAGGCTTGAGGAGCACTCTGTACCTTAGGTTAATGTTCTCTATTAATGGACATGGGAGGACTGATGTGCAGGATGCCATTAATTAGCTTCTGGTCCATTTCTTACCTACACCCATTCCCTGAAATCATTCCTCCTCTTTGTCTTTCTCTCTCTCAAGCCTGCTTCTCTGTTCACCTAAATGCACAAAAACACTAACCAACACTCTGAGCACACAAATAATGGGAATGTGCTTTTAGATTCCCTTCGTTTCACATTTCGTGCACTTGGTGTGGATTAAGGTGTTAGAGTACAGCTCTGTGTTCTCTGTGGGCCAATTAAAAATATGAATCTCAAGAGCCTGAGTGGGATACAACAGAGTCACTCCTGCTACGTCCTCTCACAGGGCCCTTCAGTCTGGCTGTTGCATCCTTTATTCCAACTCCACTGCAAGAAATAGTCAAATTATCTCCTTCACTTTAGAGCGTATGTAGAGTTTTTATGGCAAGTCATTTTTTTTTTACATTATTAAAATTACATTGAACAATTAACATGCTAAACAAAATCAGAAGACGCTGAACAAAATGTTTTTAACCAATTAATAGTTTGGTCTATCTATACAATGTCACCAATGCTTAGTTCACAGTGCAGGCAAAAGTGGGCCAAATCAGATTTTTTTGTGTCCTGTATGACTCAGATCTGTATTTCATGAACATGTAAACAGCTTAAATCTCATGGAATCTGATCTTTTTAAATCCGATTGGGCCTTCATATGTGGTCCTAAATAAGATAGATATCTGGCTCCTGCTGATGTGATGGCTGGGTGAGTGTCCAAATCACAATTCATGTGGTTTTTGTCCCACTGAGCTCACGTCACTGTTCCATCATTATTCAATCATTGTCAGCAGTGGTGGACAAAGCCAAATATGGACAAGGACAACTGGGAGACGGGAGGTTTCAAATTTAATACATATGCTTCAATCATAGCTCTTTTTGCCTTCTTACCCTCAGCCTGAAAAGCTGATGGACTGTCACCACACTACTGTTACCGCAGCAAACAATTCAAGAAATGAAAGCCTGCACCACTATTTTATTAATTTTGAATTTGGACCGTCATGCCACTGACATTATCTGTTGTTTAGCAGTATGCTTGTTGTAAATGTGGGGTCATGGTACAGCTTTGTTCACACTGATGTCAGATGTGGGTCACATGAAAAGATGAGCGTGAACGGTCAAGGCAAGAAATGAGATTGGAGAAAACTTTCAACTTTCAACCACAGTGTGAATGTAGTCTAAGTGATGTCTTAAAATGCTGTGTTTTGTCCAAAAAAAGTCCATAAGTATTAAATTTACTATAATGTAAGAACAAGCAAAGCAGAAAAATCTCAAATTTGAGAACTTGAAACAATGAACTATTTTTACTTTAAAAAATAACAGAAATTTGTATGACTTTAGTGACTTTGATTTAAAACATCTGCAGATATTCATAAAATGAAAAATAATACTGTACTTGACTAGAGGAAGTCTTTCATTTATGGAGTTGTTTCTTGACTAAATCAGTTGCTGTTGCTGACACCTGATGGTTGTGTATTAATACTGTAATATGTATCTATAGATGGCAGTGTGCACCAGATACTGCCACACAATGGGCACTGAACAAAAAAAGTAATTAGGACAAATTCTTACTCATGGCTGACTTATTTCAGCTCTTTATCTGTGACTAATTACAGCAAAGCTCTGGTTGTCTGATTTATACTAGAAATGCTGTAATTTAAAATGCCCATTCACTTCTGGTACAGGTTTTGTCAGTATAAAAATCTAAAGACTTGTATCTGTTTGTGCAGGGAGCAGATTTTCCGTCAGTCGACAGAGCTGGTGTGCAGAGCCTATGGGGAGGTTTACACAGCGCTGACCAGCCCAGCTAATGGCTACAAAGACCCAGAGAACCTGGTACCCAGATCACCTAAGCAGGTTCAGACCTTGCTGTCCTGAGAGACAGTTTTTCCAACATGGTTGATCTCAAAAATCTTGGGTGAGCCTCAGCAAAAGACAGGCTGCAGGGTTATTTAAAGAGCTGTGTAATTTGTACAGTACAATAATATAGATGTCTATAAAAGTAGTTATTAAGGTGGGGTTTTTCATGGGAAATATGGGATGTGGTTTGCTGACCCTTCTAGTACAAAGCAAATCCTGTGTACTAGGAGGATATAACATTAAATGTATGTGCTCTTTTATGTACATACTGTATACTCATTTAATTACTCTCTCACTGCTACAGGCAGTCGGCTTGTTTTTCTCTCTGTAAAGCACATACTGTATGTCTCATTCTCAATGTCAGTTTCCACTACATGTACTCTGTGTGGTCCATAATTGTTCAAAGCAGTGTCTTTTTATTGAAAAATGTGATTATATAAAAAAGAAACTCTGACTTTAAGAGATTTGTCTATTTTTTTTTTCAGTTGGTGGTCAGGAAAAATTTTGCCACAATACCAAGAGGAATATCAGGAGCTTCAGCACAAAGGTTGTGTTTTAATCTCAACTCTATTGAGTTGTAGAATGTAAAAACAAGACTATAATAATACTGGATTCAGTCATTTACCATAAATTCTACCTTTAAATTAATCTTTGGTAATTTAAAACACATTATGGTTTGTCAGGTGAGGAATTTTTTCACCAGTAGTGCAAAAGGAAGCCCAATAATTTTCCAATGTACTGACATTAACTAATTTTCTCACTGTGTGCCATCTTGTAAACCCAATGCACCAAGTCTTTTCAATTCATCTATCCATTTTCTTCTGCTTATCCGGGGTCGGGTTCCGGATGCAAGTTAAACAGGGTATTCCAAACGTCCCTCTCCCCACGTTTTCAAGCTCCTCCTGGGGAATCCCATGGTGTTCCCAGGCCAGATGAGATATGTAAACCCTCCATCGAGTTCTGGGTCTATCCCAGGTTCTCTTCCAGTTGGCCATGGCCAGAGAACCTCCAAAGGAACTGTCCCAGGGGGCGTGCTAATCAGTTGCCCGAACCTTCGCAGCTAGCTCCTTTCAAAACAAGGGAGTAGGGGCTCTACTCTGAACTCCTACCTGATGTCCAAGCTACTCACCCTATATCTAAGGCTGAGCCTGCCACCCTATGGGGCAAACTCATTTCACGACTGCATTACTGCTGACGCCCCACAAATTCACCTGTCCGCTCACACTCCATTTTACTATCACTCGTGAACGAGATCTTGCAATACTTAAACCCCTTTGCTTGGGGTAGCAACTCGCTCCCAACCCTTAGGGTGTAATCCACCAGCAGTGAACCATGGTCGTAGACTTAGAGATGCTTCTAGTCTTTTATTATTTAATATTTTTAATATTTAAAATAATGTTTTAGATTGTGACAACTTTTCCCTAGTTCTCTATATACTCTTAAATTAAAGGAATGCATAAGACTTTGTTTGATCAGAATAATCTTCAGTTTTCATAAATTAAGATCTACAGAATTTAAAAAAATTAGAAGTTAAACCTCAAAGGAATTGGCCCAAATCCAGACCCAAAAAGATGCATGCAAAACGACTGGATTTATTACAGTTTCTATAAAGTAGCCACAGTCTGACTTATCTCTAAATGCTCATACAGTACTGTTGATCCCAATAGCGTGGTATTTTTCATCTCTCTTGAAAATCAATTCCACGGGATTCAACAGTTGTGACATGATGGCGTATAATGTCAGTGAAAATGTGACACCACCTAGCCCATGCAATCTGCAGTGAATCACAGCTGAAATGGAAACGATAAGTGAATGTTGACAAGGACCATTGTTATGGTCTTTGGCCTGAGAGGCAGCATTTCGTCTCTGCTATTTGACATTAAGGTTCATGGCAGCAGGCCTGATCTCGGTAGCACTGCCAAGACTGAGTCCCAGGATTTCCCCAGCTCACTGGAGGTTACTCGGATATCATTGGCCAGGACATTGAGTACTAGGAATACATGGAATACCACAAAGCATCTGGATGGTGCTCTTAAGTCCTTTAAATAGACCAGCTCTCTCTTCCGATTCTGCTTGGCTCTGGATTCGAGCTGGATTCTTGAGTGTTTTTACTCAGCTGTCTTTGGCAGAAAGTGGGATGGTGTTTAAGAACCAGTCCTATTTAAGAACAACATATTGTTCATGAGAAACAATACACACAGTGCAAGCCCTCACTTACTCAGCTGCACATCAGTTGTGTGTGAATGCATGTGGATGTACACAGTTCAGCATGTGAGAGCTTTTTCCTGTCTATGGCTGTATTAATGAGTTGGCAGATGTGAGAGGGGATGGAGTTATCACTTAAGAGGTAGTGGTGAGCAGGGTGGCAAACATTCATCCCATCATCTGCTCCATATGACAACGGTCACCAAGCTTTTGCCTGCTGAAGCATGACACCAGCAGGTATCTGGGTTAAAGGATGATACCGGCAGTATTGAGTTGTGTTTTGTCCCCTCACACTCCAGTGACTGGTAATTGATGTCGATCCACAGCTTGAGTCTTATCTATTGCCTCAGCAGAAACTTTGAAAGCAAAATGACTCAGTGGAATCACACTTGTCTTACTGCACACTTACTGAACCAATGTTGCTTTTGCTCTTCATTCATGCTTAGTGATGCTGTTCTTGTGTATTTTATTTATTTCATTTATCAATCACGGTACTAATGGAATTGATCTCTGAAGTCTACACTTTTAATGGACAGAGTGATAAGCTACACTATATTAATTGAATAGACTAATGACACTGTTTATAGCCTAAGATAATTTGCAGTGTTTGTCCTTAGCCAGGCTCTATAAAAATACATACAGTGCATTAAAGTGCATCTATAAAGACCTCATTAAATAAAATATACAAATTATAATAAAAGTGCATAGAAAAAGTAATTAAAATCATAAGTAACTAAATTGAATCACCATGACTACACACATAAGGAGGCGTACCAAGCTAATTCAACTAGCATTCAAAATTATACATTGTGTGGGGAAGTCTCACATGTTGACTCTCTAAACTGACAGCAAAGACAATGTTTTACCTTGTAAACTTCATTGATTTTTGTAAATGTATGCTTATTCTAGATTTAATGGTTGCAACATGTTTCAAACAAATTGGGACAGGGGCAACAAAAGACTGGGAAAGTTGTGGAATGCTCAAAAAACACCTGTTTGGAACATTCCACAGATAAAGGGGTTAACTGGTGATAGTATCGTGATTGGGTATGAAATGGGCAGATTGACCTCAGGTAACTGAGCCAGAAACACTGAAAGGCCTCACCAAGTCACCAAGCACCTTAGTAGCCTGAATATGGAGGCGGTGGTAAATATGAATTTATCAAAACTATTTTGAACATGGAGAGATCTTAAATGATTTGCAATCCAAAAGGTTTTCCCAATTCTGTGATGAAACCTGTTTAACATGCGATGAATGCTGACATCATGTTGCTGATACAGTTTTTCTAAGATTTCTGTGAAATGATAAGTGCGTCAATATTGTACCTTACAGTTAAAAAACTGTTCTATGTCCCCCCTTCTCCATGACACCCGGCTTTTCACGGCAACCTTTGAACATGGTTCTTCATAACGGCTATAAACACATTTGATTTCAGACGTCTTTGAACAACAGGTCTTACATCCAACAAGGAAAGAATATTAAAAATTAAAGGTTACATTTAAAAAAAAATAAAAAAAATAAAGACTGGGATATGTCAGTACAACCAGGGAATTTTTCGAACATCCTGAGCTTAGAAAAAAAGCTTTATCACCGCTGATATGTAAATGCCTTCTTCTACTTTCCAGCTCTTTATCTTCCCACACAGATAACGGCCTGCCCGATAGGAAGTTGTTAAGAAATCTGTGACGAAATAATGGACTTTGTGCCACTAAACAACAAAAATAAGAACACTGTAAATTGTACCATGTTAATGGGTTATCTGTTTTGATTGAGCTCTTCATTTTACAAAGTGTGCTGCACTTTTAAACATTGAACACAAACTTTTGTAAGAGATGTGTTTATCCCCAGATATCTAATTTATCAGTCATTACATGTAACCTCACCCTCAGCCAAATTCTGGGTTTGAATTGAGCCACTCGCCCCTCTCACCCCTAACATTCCTTATTAAGCCTGTTAGAATAAAGACATTAGTTATGTAACATGCTCTCCGTGCATTGTGCACTAGCTGCTTTAAGCACAGGGCTTGGTCATCCATCTCATTAGGAAGTTTAAATATCTCGTGCCTCACATCAATACTACTCATTATTTCTCAACATCACTTTTATTATTTTTAAAGGTTACCTTCTGTTAAACCTCTCTCTCTTTGGAGGCTGTCATGTATTTTGTCTATTAGCACAGGAGGGGTGTGTGTGTGTGTGTGTGTGTGTGTGTGTGTGTGTGTGTGTGTGTGTGTGTGTGTGTGTGTGTGTGTG
>JBBPCS010000023.1:9230633-9249418 GCA_037974645.1 Hollardia meadi
TGTGTGTGTGTGTGTGTGTGTGTGTGTGTGTGTGTGTGTGTGTGTGTGTGTGTGTGTGTGTGTGTGTGTGAAGTACTGACCTAAAACACGAGTGCGCGGTAATTAATTTTCTTTTCTGATTCTCTGCTGTTCCCTTCACCCTAATCAGCATTTCATTCAGTGCACTCAACACAACACAGTACTTCAGAAGCTTCAAAAGTGCCTACAAAGTCAGCATTTGCAGCTCGTGATTGTGACACATAAGACACATTTATTAATGCAAGTCCATCTGGCGCTGATATTGACAGGCATACTCCCTGGCTGACCAGATGCATGTCCAGGTGGCGTGATAAACAAAGCATATCAGAGACGCTAACAGCACAGTGTTTAGTTAGATGTGGGATGAGAGGAAAGCGCAGAAATGACTGGATGTCTCTGGCCAAAGCTTAGCCAATGATGGAGCTGCCTTGCCCTAGCGCTGTTGGAAAAGGTTGGACCCCCCAATGGTGCCCCAGAATCCTTGTACAGTATTGCATGGCTGTGATACTTCATTGTGTAAACTTTTCCTCACAGCAGAAACATGTTTGCTTTGGCTGTTATGAACACTTTGTACAGAGTCCAGAGCCGAACACAATCCCGTTCATTGATTTCAGCTGTTGTTGATACAATTGTTTCATTAATGAGCAGATTTGTCCTGGGTCATTGGAGGATTTTAGTCACCCATGAAAAATGTCTTACTTTTTGTTTATCTGCATTAACATATCTTTCGCAAAGCATACAGAGAATATAATAGAGATTTATTGGAACCTAGTGATAATCTGAAAAGTGTTTTTACTTCACTTGTAGATCGTTTCACTGAAGAACATTTAGATGCTTTTTTTGCTAGACCTTTTAAAGATCAGCAGATTTGCCACCAGCACACAACTGAATCCACAAACCTGAGAGACAGACAGACCTATTCACACCAACCGAATAGAGAACAAGAACATGTAACAAATTCACCATGACTAATGCCTCTGAGTAATCCAACATGCTGTCAATCATTACTCATACAGAGAGCACTGTCTCCTCTCTCATTGGTCCAAATGTGGTCATGCTGTGCGCTTCTTCAAAGCACAGTCCCGTGACTCCCGTCCTGTGGCAACAGAACGGGGCCAAGCTGTGTGTGGGTGTGTTTGTCTGTTTGTGTGTGTGCCGGAGAGGAAGAAAGGCAGCAATTATATGGACAGGGGTTGTTCGTGTCGCCAGGGTCACGGCCACCGACCTGGTCACCCCACTTTCATGTGTTTCATGTGCTCGCGGACAGTAAACAAACACGGATGCAAGCAGGAGATATACGTTAGCTGCATTACACACGACGGTGTTTTGAGGCCCGAGTGCCACAGTAGGAGGAGGTGATCCAATCGAAGCTGGCGAAGCTTGGCATTGATTCTGTACTCCATCACTCTCATGTAGTCGAGCATCCGTATCTCAGCCTCTCATCAGTTACACTACCTTTGTATATTTGTGGTAAACAGATGAGAGCAATGATTAGTATCTAGTCTCCATCTCAAAGCATCTGTTATCTTTTAATTTCTTGCTTAAAGTGTTTCTCCGGATTAAGCCTTTTAACCCTCTGAGGGCAAACTGCTTCAAAATACTTTATTAGAGCACCCTAGAACAGTAGAGTTCACAAAATAAATAATTGCATTTATAAGTAGTGCAACACCTGAAAATACAAATATATGGTATTTCTGATTCATGTACTGGATGTACTATAATCCTACAAATAATAACTATAATGCATAAAGTTGATGTAAACTGTTACTATCAGATTTGACCTGTTGGCACACTGTGTCTGAGTCATTAATTTATTAATGTGGGAATGACTTATGGGTGTGACATTACTGGAGTACTTTTTCCACCTTTCAAAAAGTTTGAGAAGTTTTGGTTATCAATACACAAACGTTTTTCCGATGAGGAAATGAATATGAGAACTGGAGTATTGCTTAATTGTTTCGTCTTTCAGAGAAAGAATGTGAGTAAAGACGAGAGAACACATTGATACAGCTACAAAGCGTGTTTTTGTGTGTGGCGTGGGTTGTTGCACAGGAACAGCACTAGAGCCCTGAGAGGGGGAGGAGAGAGCCCCAGTTACTGAGTAACCCAGAGTGGCAGTCCCATATTCACCTTTCCCCTAATAGCCCTTCACCTTCCGAACCACGTGAAATGGGCCTGTATGCTGACTCCCCATAGTGTGTGCGCACACACGCACACACACACACCAAGAAAGCCAGTGACAGATTCACAGCAGCACACACACATTGCGCTCTATTTAAATGATCTATAGCACATGGTCTAAAGTGCATGACCCAAGTACATTTAGGTCCAACATCCAACTTGCTGCAAATTAAGGTGCAAGGTGCAAAGATGATGTACTTAGTCTATGAAATAAATGTAGGTATGTTTTGCGTATAACATTAATTAAGTGTCATTTCCCACTGCCTTTAAAAGCCAGGTGCGCCCTTTGCTGAGGGACAGGCATGTGGTCCTTGGCCAGAGACACATGAGGCAAAGCAGCGTAACTTCATTGATTATTTATATCTTCCTACACACCCACAGGATCAGTCATTATTTAATATAATTAATGTTATGTGTGCTGTAACACACCCAAAAGGTCTCACACACACACCGTCCAGGTTCATATAGTGTTATTGTTTGGAGTAAAGCAGCCTTCCTCCTGATGAATCCTGAGCTTTAGCAGTGCTGTCTAAAAATGTTTATTTCAGAAGCTTAAACCTGGAGTGCAGGACTCTTTTCGTATAAACGAACTTCCATTACCTTCAAGCCCATTCCAAAGGAGCTCACACAGTGCTGTTTAGGCTGATCTCGATCTAAGCCGGTGTCTGTGGCGACATTCCCACGCTGGCTCATCAGTAGCGATGCGTTTTAACAAAGGTTGGTTTTCCAGAGCAGGAGAGGGGAGCAAACATAGCAACAGAGTAGGAGAAGAAGAGGGAGAAAGAAGTTCTGCACTGCAGGTTGAAAGTTTAAATCTGTCTCCTCTGGAGAGTTCCCTCCGGCTTGTCAAGTTTCTAACTAGCTGCAGTGCTGCATTGACACTACGACATGCATGAAAAAAAATTACTGAAAGCCTCTCTGATGTCAGAGCCGATCCACCATTAACCATTAACGGTGACCAATAAACATTCCATCAAAAGACAAGATGAAGAAGTTGGACTTTATTGGTTTGTTAAATCAGATTCACTGGGGGTTAGTTTGTTAGTCTGTTTTGTTCTCTGCAATGTTTCTTTGGAGGAAGCATACAGACTTCATTTCCCTCATGCAGGCACAGAACTTACATTCATGACAGTTAACTGGTCTTCAGCTGTAGAATTTGCTGTGTGTTTAAGCTCAACTTTTAACAGAGGGCATGAGGCGATGCATCTGTCAGTCTTTGTCAGAGCTAGTTCTTTAAGGTTGGCCACCTCTGTTTTTGTAAACAAAGCCCAAGTTTCCATCTCCAGTTACTCCCATCTATAACTGTCAACTGTCAGATTACCACAAGCAACCAAACTCACAAAACAATAAAGCCATGAATGTTTATTAAACCTGATTTAACACCAGTGACTGCATTTTTATGTCTCCACACTGGCGATAGCCGTGGCCGGAGGCATTATGTTTTTGGGTTGCCCATACATCTGTCACATTCTTGTGAACGCGATATCTCAGGAACACTCTGACAGAAATTCTTCAAATTTGGCACAAACATTCACTTGGACTCGAGGATGAACTGATTAGATTTTGGAGGTCAAAGGTCCCATGCATCAGTGTGAATATCTCAGGAACGCTTAAAGGGAATTTCTTCAAATGTGGCACAAAAGTCCACTAACCCTTTGAACTTTTTATATAAGTTCTGGTGAACTTGGCCTGCATTAACATACAGGTGCGCACATTCTCCCGTCAAGTTTCTTTTCATAGATCACAACTTTTGTGTGGCGCACGCCTATTTCAGGCCCTGTTTTGTGCGTTATACAGTTATAAATGAGACCCCTGGTCACTGTGTATGAAGAATCCTTGTTTCAGAATTTGTAGCTTCTTTGCAGCAACATCCATATGTGAAGCATTGTAGTCCACCACAAGCTCTTTGATTTTGTTAATATTGAGCTTCAGGGGGTTGTCGTTGCACTATGTGACCAAGCTCTCTGTTAGTCTCTACATACAGTATATTATGTGAGTCTGGACAGACATGGACGTAAACTGCAACTTAACTGATGCATGGAGGCATACAACCGGGAGGCGGTAATTCTAGTTATATTGTGTTTTTTCTTTCTTATTAACTAGCTAACTTTTATTTTGAACATGAATCTTTAATAGTGGCTGGTAGAGTTTTCAAAAAGGCTTATTATGCTTTAAAGTAAGGCTCAGCTCACCTTTAACTACAGTAGAATACGGCTGTATGGAGAAGTGTGTGGGAATGTGTGTACCACTCGGCAGCAGAAAGCCACTCCTTCTCATTGTAGCGGCTGAATGAGTAATATGTCAATGGAAAGTATGAGTCACTAGACCTACAACTCACAACAATAATATTTAGCAAGAGTAGTGAACAAGGAGCAGTCTGCAGAAGATAGATTGGTGATTAGTGTCTTTATACGCAGACTGGGAGTGGCTGTGACAAAAGTGCTGGCTTGACATCATTAATCTGTCCCAGCCCACACACACTTTCCACACCAGACTGGTAAGGGAGGTACCGGCTAATTCACCAGTTCAGTCCAGGGTGAGGAGCAGAACCAGAATGATCCAGATCAGCCAAACCTTTGCTGCCTTCGTTCCCTCATCATAGGGGTGTGACTGGGAGCTTTTCTGGTAATGCCTTGTCTCAGAGGAAAAAAGGAGTGTACTTTCTCCCACTAGAGAAGTATGTTCTTCCAAGTTATTCCGTATATTATTTGTTGTAATGGAATGAGTAATGAGCAAAAAAAATGTGTTGTCAAAAATACGGTAGAAATATGTAAAAATGTATCTCTAGAAAAAGTATATTTTCTATGTTTGAGCAATTTGGTCAACGGGTGCATGTCACTATTAATGAAATAACAGACGAGTCCTGTATGGAAAATTGGACAAACATGGCGAGCATGTTGTTTAGCAGTATGATGAGAATGAGAAGGAACTTCTAAAGCTCTAAAACGTAAAATAATAATTTAAAAAAATAACAACTGAAATCACACTAAGCGGTCACACGACGGTGGTTATCAACTCAATAAGTCAACCCAGGTTTTCCCAATCAACCTCGAGCACATTCACATAAAACAGGCATTGTTTGTAGCATTATGACCAATCACTAATACGGACAAGTCTACTGGCAGCAGAGCGGCATATTTTGCAAATGAAGAGCAAACTATAATGCCAGACAAATATGAAGCACTTAAACTTATAATCCAGGCTCAAAGAAATACAGTTGCAGCTGCCAAGTGCAGGATGGACAGCTGGTAAAAACATGGTCATGATATCATTGCCCCATCAATAGAACGTGAGTATATAGCACCTGAAAATAAATGTGTTGCTTAGATGTATTTTTGTGGCGTGTGTATGACCATTTAAGCCTTATTATTTCAGCAAAATAAATGTAAAAACATTATCACACTAAGTATTTATGCTGTACACATCAAATTGAGTAATCATTCCAATTTATAGTAAATCTGCCTGAATCAGGACTGACAGACATTCAGGTTGAAGATAAAGTTTTTAGTTTTTATTTATTAGGCAGGTCAATTAAGAACAAATTCTTATTTACAATGACTGCCTGGCAAGAGGACAAAAGGACCTCTCGGAGGATAAAGGGAGAAAAAGGGGACAAAAAAAAAAACAGAAAAGAAACTAAACAAAGAACAATCCAGATAAGACGAACAGACACAAATGTTATATACATCGCAGAGGCAGAGAAATCCAACACGGTATGGGAACAGGGAAATAATCAAAACACACATCAAACAAACAACCAAATAAAATTACAAGTCATGAAACAGAACAGACAAATTTAATTGTCAGTTAAAAAGCTGGGTGACAGTTGCAGGTTTGTGTGAACAACTCTACAATAGTCCTTAAAAGTAGTGAGGGGGATCCAGTTTCAGTCTTTTGCAGCTTATTCCAACTGCTGGGAGCAGCAAATTGGAAGGAGGACTTGGCCAAAAGAGGTATTAACACGGGGAACTTCTAAGAAGATATGGCGGGCAGCTCTGGTGTTATAGGGAGTGGATGACAATTTTAACAAATGTATCAAATAAGGAGGAGTCAGGTTTGTGGTGTTCACTCAGAAAATCATACTAGAGTCACCTTCATTGTCTCCCTTGGAATTTATTTTGGGCATTTGAGGGAACACAGTTCATGTAGCAGCACATTTGTACAATCAAACTACAGTGAACATTCAGTATCACATACCAGAAAATACACACCAAGAATAGTGCATGATACGCGACACCAAAGTGTTGCATACTGTAGATACCATACATAAAAACACACCAAAACATTGCACAGATAACCTACACCAGGTTAACAAACCTTGTTGTGATGCCATTATGAATAAATTCAATTGCTGCCCTGTAAAAACATAAATACAGAAATAAAGCTTCCATCCGTTTCATGGACTCGATGCCTTCTCAGAAAATTCAGACACTGACTGATTTGTGAACAAACATACTCCACTGGATGAGCCTATTCTAAATGTGAATCAAAATGAACACCTAAGTACTTTTGTATTGTTACCTGCTCAGCTCTCTCCTCATTAATTAAAACTTCAACCTCTGAAATACATACATAGCGATATCTGAATCTATCATCAGAAAACTGTATAGCTGTAATATCAGAAAACTTGATAATGTAGTTGTTTGCCACTGGTTTCCACCAAACTTGGAAAAAAGGGGGGCAGTTTACGCAGCCTTGAGGAGCTCTTGTAACTTGTGTGTCAAAGAGAGTTGAGTCTTGAATTTTCACCTGCTGCTGTCTTCCTGTGAGAAATGCATGGTACCATTTAATTATATACTGTACGGCCTCACCTCCATCTGTTCCATCTTGTTTAACAGAGCCTGAGGGAGTATGGTTTTAAATGCTGAGCTGAGTCCATAAACATTGCTCGAGCATAACCTGTAGGATTTTTAAGGTGTTTCAGAATAGTGTGTCGTAGTGTTTAAAGCGTCATCGTCAGTGCCTCTGCCATTGTCATAAGCAAATTCACTTTGTCAGTGTCCTACCGTAATGTGTTCAAGTGATGTCATCACTAACTGGTCTGGACTGGTACTACCAGTTTGGAATATTTTTTCTGTGGGCAAGGGTTTTGTTTAACTGGAATAATGACAGTTTTTCCCCCCATATTGTTTGAATGATACATGTATCAACCGAGGGCTTGGCTTGAGGGCTCCAGGCTGGGGTCAACTTATCAGCAATGTTTCAAGAAGAGCTGAAATACCATCTGGCCCACTGGCCATCTTAGTGTGCAACACGGTTATAGTCAGTACCCCCTTTTTTGGCACTACAAAAATGAATGTTGCCTCAGCAATATTGTCAACATGCCAATAATGTCTTATGTTAAAAACATCCCAATCTGTGGCCAGGAAGCAACCACCCATATCCTCACTATTCCTATCCTGTCACACACTGACAGTCTTTGAGACAGGTTTGGCTCTTTTAATTAAGGGTGTACCTGGAGGTGGGATGGTTTTATGGTCCTAATTTGAAAGTGGGGCTCTGATGTTACCAGCATATATATCTTTAATATTGCCATAGCATTTGTCCAGTTTGTGCTTTATTAGCATATTGCTGGAACCATCTTACAGTGATTTAAGTCCTTCAGTACACATATTGATGCTTCAGGTTTGTTTCGTAATTTCTGATGTACACAGTCTGCTACACGTGAGGCAGCTTTGGATGTGTTCCTACTGGGATGTATACGGCGCAGATGACTCATAGTCTCTGGGTCTTAGACTTAAATATATGAGTTCAAAGTCAGGAGTACATACCACGTCTTGTATTGTGTAATTCCTGCACCAAGAGTTTTTAATTAAAACACAAAGGCAACCTCAAACCCACAACACCTGGTCGCTCCCCCTCTAGGAAGCATGATGGTGGGCTCTTATTGTGTGCAAACACTGGATGTAACCAGCACCAAAAGCAACATCACTCCCAACAGTCTTCGCCTTCGCCATCATGTTATTCATGTTACAGACTTCAACACTTTGACAGACTTAAATCAACTTTGAAAAGATAAACAAACACCTGTCTCTCGTGCCCGAATCGCAGCAGTTCTGCTCCACCGGAAGTCCAAATGAATCATGGAACCTGCTGAGGGCCCAGATCATCTGAGCAGCTGTCCCAATAAACAGAGGGCCGAGGCCATATCAGGCCCTGTTTTCACTGAGGAGGGGGGAGAGGAGAGAGAGAGAGAGAAGTCTGAAAACTTTCCACAGAATGCTTTTTAAACAGTCGGTTTCAAATCTTGGAAGCAAATCAAATCCATGCAGAGAAAACAGGCTTTGGTATTTAACCCAGAAGCAAAGAAGGTGTGTTATTATTGAATGACTGGCATGCTGGGTAAACTCTTCAACCATTTCCTCCCATTCATACACTGAAAGGTCTTGACTCTCTCTTAAGTGACATCTTGGCTCCGGCATATGAAATGCTCCAGATTATCAAGAAGTAGGAAACTGTGTTTGACGTGAAATAGGAAATCACCGTAGGAAGTTAGATAAAATTCAAGAATGGAGATCAGGCTTTGACAAAACATTTTACTACTTGTTTTGCAGTGTGATTTATGTGAGTTGTATTGTTTTTGCCATTGCCTGGGTTCAACATCCGTAAGACAACACAGCAAATTATCAACAAGATTTGTTTTCAAAGCTTTTGTCTCACAACCCTTATTTTCTTTAGAGTATAGTTTACCTGTGATGCAGAGTCTATTCCTTCCACAGAAAGGAGCATGATCTTTGTGTTATAGACAGCTAATTTTGCTCAAACTTTGCTAAAAATTCATTATGTATGACGTTGTGAGTACAAAAGCTAGCCTCTAATTACATTTATTTGTGTGTGAGATGAAAAAAAAAAGTCACTTTGAGGGTATAAATTATGGTTGTCATGGAAATGGTGTGTGATTCTAGCTTGGCTTTCTCATACGTGGGTGGCCCAAACATGTGAGTCAGTGAAACAGACCACTCGAATTGCATCTGCTGTCACGATATGAGAAAGATCATGAACTCTATCTATTTTCTATTCCCTGAAGAGCAGCCATATGGTCCAGCCTCCTTTCTGCTGGCACAATCCTCAAACTGGGATGTCTGGTTCAGGTTTTCTCCAGATTACAGCTCATAGATTAAGAAGCACTGAGTCAAATTAATTAAGGACAGGAATGTGCTGCGTTATGCAACAAGAATGACCAATAGTTATTGCAGTCATACAAACCACCAAAAGTGTTTGCATTTTCTCTATCAGTGTACTCTAAAGATGCTGCGCACGTGAAGGGGGTTACAACAGTGGTGTAATTGCTTTTTAAAACTGTAATAATAATAATAATAATAATAATTAATTATAATAACAGACAAAGTCAAACAGTCAGGCCAAACATAAACAAGACAAGATGAAAGAAAAATAAAGATAAAGTTAAAACAAGGAGATCAAAGATGCAAATGACACCAAGTATCAATACAACATTGATAAAAGGAAAGCGTCAAATAAAAGACTAAAAACAATATTTAAAAAAAAAAAAACAATTCCTGCATTATGTTGCTTTAAAAATAAGTTGCATATTTCATTAATTCATTTAATCACCAACCAGTTTCACAAGCTGCTCAAATGAGTTATTCACTCTCTTTTTAGGAAAGTAAAAGCAAATTCATGCGAAGGTCCAATGCAAAGGATTTAGGGGCAGAAATTGAATATAATATTCATAATTATTATATCTTTATTATTGTATAATCACGTGAAACTAAGAATCGTGTTTCCTAACCTTGAAATGAGCCTTTTATATCTGTAGAGGGAGTGGGTCCTCCACCATGTTTCAGCGCTTTGTTTGTACAGCAGCCCAGAATGGACAAACAGGCTGTAGAGAGGGCCTTTTGGGTTTTTCATGTTTTTAGCTGCCACCGTAGGAGAGGGTGAGATGAGGGGTGTTCAGTTGGTTGCAACCTGCAACCACGCCACTAGATCCTACACACTGGACCTTTTAAGGTACGTAGGTAATAGTTTGCCATTTGGGCAAATATTGGTCATATCTGTCTAAAAAAATATGAGACTGAATCCAGCAGTCTGTTAGCTTAGCTTAGCATAGAGACTGGAAACAAGAGGCTCTATTCCAAGATGATGAAATTCAGCTATCATCACCTCTAAACCTCACACAACAAATAATTTCTAGTTTATTTAATTAAAACTCATAAATTGAATGGCCAAAAATTAGAGTGGTATCAATCTTTTCATCTGAGCTCAACAAAAGAGTGAATGATCATATTTGACAAAATGTTGACCTACAGTATTTTTTCAAGTACAAACAAATAAAGATCATAAGTATAAAATATAAAGATCAAACACGTAGTATGTGTGGTTTAAAAGTGTATCTACATTCACTCAATTTAACAGTTGCAGGTACATAGACAACAAAGGGTTGCCATTAATATGTTAAAAACTTTGTTTTTTGCTAAGGTGATTTATTTTCACTTCCTGTTATAGCTAACTTTATTTGATTATAGCAAAATATTTAATGGCTTTTGTTGCCAAGCTCAGATTTGAAATTGGGAACCTCTGGCAGACATAAATTATATTTAGCATCAAATCTTCATCAAAGAAACTCCTTGAAAAGTGGGTAAATAAGAATGTGTTGGATGGCCTACTACGGAGGCAAGTCACCTGAACAAGTCACTGTCCTCTAGAAAGGCTGGGCCACTGATGAATCCAGAGAGTCAAACAAGCAGCCATAGCCTTCCACCTGCTCCCTGGTTCAGGCACCCACGGGAGCAGGTCTGGATGCAGCGCTCTGGCCCCAGGAGATGCCAGGCTACAGAAGGCCTTGTCCTGACTTGCCAGCTTACAGTCAAACTGACTCCCACCGTACAGGTCAGGCCTGTTTTCTTCTGTCTACCCTGGAGCCATGTATGGGATAATTAGCAAACTTTCAAGCATGAGTAAAACATTAGATTAACTATAACACCTGAGCCACCAAGCTACTGTATGTGATCTTGTATTAAAGTGTGTTATGTGTGAAACCATGAGTGACATCTGTTTCACGAGCCAAATGTCAATACTTTTAAATGCCCTGTTTTGTTTTTGTCATATGCATATTGTAAATGTTTATTTAACAATAAAAACGGTGGAAAACGGTGTTACAGTAGATGTGAAGTGAAGATTAATATCAGCTTAGATAATTTGGTCTTTTGATGCTTAGACTGCTTTCATGCAGTTTAAGCCACGTGTTTTCGGTGAAAATCTTCAAGGGATAATGGTTTAAGGAGGAGGAAATCGCATTGAAAGTGACCACTCATAAGAGGGTCAGTTCCTCCCTTGATTTCTGCCCCCGAATTGTGAAATCAACCCCCACATGCTGGTTCCTGTCGGACAGAATTCACAGTGTAAATCTGTCTTCCAATTATTTCAAAATACACTAGATGCTGCATTACTGTTCTCACGGGGAGGCTCAGGCCTTTGGGGACTAATGTCTGTCACGCATACTGTAGTAGCCTGACTCCAAAGGTGAGAAACATTAGCGAACAGTCCTGACAGATCTTCACACAGCTCGTGCAAAAGAGTGGCTTCATTACCCCTGGCCTGTGGACATCAGCTGGGAAAACAAGCTGAGTCTGATAACAGATCAGGCGCAGATTCCACCCTGTGCTGTGCTGAGGGTGAGGCCTACTGAGGTGCACTGTTGGTGATGTTTCACAGAACTCCTCTGCTTTGATATGTATCTCATGTCAGGGCCAGGTTGCACGCTGCCGTGTGAATGCCTCTGTGAGAGAAGGAAACAAAAAGAAAATACATCTCACTGGCTTTATTCGGTGTCAGTTTTAGGCTAGTCTGTTTTGAATAATGTGAGGGATGATTTGGTAATATAAGGTCCCGATGCTGACCACAGAATGGATAGTAAATGGTGGATGGAGCCACAGTGACATCACCCATCAGTTTCTGTTGGTTGCTGTCGCCATCTTGGCAGATTCCACCTAACTCACGGCTAATCTTAAAATGGTAACATGCTAGGCTATTGCTCTGATCACACCATTGACAGTATAATAAATAGGTTCACACAGTAAGCGAAGCAATTTAAAGAAAAGCAATTTTTGGCCTCATGTTATTCATGTGAGTGTGATCACGGGATCAGTTGTGTTTATTCACGTTACTTACGTAACTTACGTATGTTTTGCTGCAAACAGCCAGAATACCTTAATGTACATTAGCCACAAGTGAGTAAAAGCAAGCACCGAAGGTGTTTGTGTCTGTGTTCACTTTAGCATCTGACTAAACTCACCACTCACCAAAGATTCTGTCTCTTTCTGTTAGCCTCCAGTGTCTTTTCTTTTTCTCATCTCTTCTCTGTACGTTCATGAAGTGAGGTACATTTCCCCTCCAATCAGCAGTCAAATAAGAGGGAATTACACTTTTTCTACTGCTGTAGAGGTTGAGAAATAAGAGTGAAGGTGAATCCATTTTCAACCCCAAAATATAAAAAATGAACTCCGGACACTCCGTCCTCCAGAGCTCACCAGCTCACAGCATCTGTGTGCCAGTTAGCAGGGTTGCTCATTAATATGAAACGCCACAAACACTGCCGAGAGGTCATGTTCAGTGACTCAAAGTAGTTGAGGTGAAGTCTAGCAGATAGCTTGCTGCTAACTGTCACTCAAAGCGGCCACGCCCTTATGCATAACTTGAAGCCTTAATATAATTTGAGAGTGAGTATTATAGAAATTCACATTGACATTCCATACAGTTGTCATGAACAGGGAAATAAGCTGAACCAAAACCATTTTCTGTACCAGGCTGTAAACATGGATTTAAGATTTGTTTATTACTTCTGTAAAGTTGCGCATTGACTCGTTTTTCGAGCTGGCCTCAACTGGCCATTCGAGGAACTGCAGTTTTTGACACTTTCACAGCCACTTGGTGCTGACAGACCTCCCGACACGCTGAGCAAGCTCTCTGGGTCCATGCTCTGCAGGCCTGGCTGGGCCCGGCTGGACGGCTGAGTGCAGGTTGCCCAGCAGGCTGTGTTGTCTCAGCCTTCAGCCACAGATGATAGATGGAGCTGGAAACGCTCCCAGAGAGGGGGTGAGCACATGTGTGGCAAGACGTAGCAGGTGGTGAGCGCTGACTTGACAGCAATTAAATGTACAAATCTTTGATTAAGCTCATGGGAAGGCAGTCATTAGCAACACTGAATTGGCTCTCCCCCAGCACTCACTCACTCACACACACACGCACACATACACTGTGCTTCTCTCACACACATTTCTTTATCCTGAGTACCACTAACACTATGAGTGACTCATACAATGTATACTTTTTAAGGAGGTTGTTTTGTTTGGTTCATACAGTATATCTCACCAATACGTTTTTAATTCCATCGTGCCCTTGAGCAAGACACTCATAGATTTATGTGTCTGTAAATCTGGCCATCATTCTTAGAAAATGTAACACTACATTAAATCTAATTATTTCCCGAGGATGCGGTGACATCACTGATTCGGCTTTCCAGGAGAGTTAAACGGGGCAACAGGAGTGGTCAGACAACCACACGTGATTTTAAAATATCTGGCATTGGCTTTAAAGTGAAGCCAAAAGTGAAATTTAATGGTCATCCAGCATTGTAAATCATACCAGCTATAACAAGTAGAGTAGGCCAACATTAAACCACAGAATAGTCCACAGCAAAATCATTGACAATTTTAACTTCCAATTGAGGTAAATTCCAAATAACTTGTTTGCTTAATATGTTTGGATTATGGACTTCTTGATTGCTTGTGTCTTGCCCCATGCAGCCACATTTCATATCTCAGCAGTTAAAATGATGGCCAAGACTATGAAAATAAAATCCAGGGATCCAAAAAGCTTGGGTAGAGAATGGCAGGGGGAAAAAAAGCAGGCTGGTTGTGTCCCTATTAGTCCCCATAAAGGGTTAAAATGTCCTTTTTTTTTTTTTTACATTACCTGCTAAATGTGTTTGGAAATGTATAAGTTTTCAATCCAGTTACTTCATGACATCACCAGTCTACATTACTGTTTTTGTTTGCAAGTTCAGTCAGTTTATTTTTGGGTTGGAAACATATACATGGGTATCCATAGCAAAAATGACAAAGTCCAGGGGCCTCATTGATAAAACAAACTTACCGTCACTTTTGATGTAGGACTTAAGTTAGCTGTGAGTACCAAGAAAGAGGTACATCCATCCTTGAGTTTCTCATATGAGGTGAAGGTGTCACCTTTACGGAGTGTATCACACACCTAACAAGTCCCTTTAGAGTTGCTACAGTTCCTGTGGGACTCAGGATGGTAATTGCCATCCTCTCCCCAGCTCACTAATGAGAGAAAGGTAGTTTTCTATATACAGGTGGCCCGGGTTTGGACATATGTCACTGTCTATATATCCAGTAATCCCATTGTCTAGGAAACAAAGGAATGCGCACAAGCCTCCAGTGAATTCAATCTCGATTGCCCCACAGGATTACTGAACAGAAATCACATTTCAGAACAAAGCAAAGGCTTTCAAACATCACTCTGCAGCTCAACTTTATAAACAGGTATTTTTAAGACACAATTTCTCTATGTTTTTGGATTGGGGGCGTCAAATTTACTATCTGAATCTTATTAGAATTTTTTTAATAGAAGTTTCACCATTTGATTCCATTTGAAGTAGAAAGAGTAGAGTATTTTTCTCCTTAAAATACTGAATGTCTCATTCTAGAACACATGTTGAATGTGCTGCTCGTCTCCTTTCATGGGAATTTGTCACCGTGGAGATGTGAAGGTGCATCCCTCCTTGTCAGAGTCAGGAGAGACTACAGTTCATCCCCCTGGGCCAAATTTATCCTTAGAATTACACCAGTCGACTCTTCATGATGAGATAATCAGAGACATGGTGCTTGAAGTGACACTGTTACATGCATGGACTGCATTTATAGTGCAGTCTGCACTTTACATTGCATGCCAGATTCACCCATTCACACACTTGGTGTTTACCTGCTCATCAGGAGCAACAAAGCGCTTTCCATCCAAAGGGCCCCATAATATTTCCATGCTCACACCTTTCATTTCGGCATGCAGACCGGAGGAGTCAGGGATGAAACCACCTTCTTTGTGTTTAATGGATGACCTCCTGAGTCACAGCCTTTCCTACATGACATTTATATTCTACCTGATTCTGATTTAAAAAGGGAGTCACAGAAATGCTGAAATAAGAACATTAAAAAATTAATGCAATTTTAACTAACGATGAAGATAGTAGTAAAAATAGACTTTATATTGGCATTAAACCACAAAAGCAACTTTTCTAGTCATTCTGTAAAGCATTTTATATATTAATAGCCTAACATTAAATCATAATGACAATATTCTAGACACCTTTTATGGGACCTCTTTGTCCCAGGACAAATGCTTTCCTGCAGGATGCAGAGTGGACTAAATATTGTTGCAATGAGTATATTTTTTCTACATGTTGGACTTGGGCCTACATTACATGGGGTGGAAAGGTGCAAACACCAATTTCAAGAGAAAAACAAAACATTTTCATCAAAAAAAAAAGGGAATTAGATTATTACTTTAGAGCTACAGAAACAGGGTTAATGAGAGCATCATTTGCAGGATGTACAAAATAATGAGCGAAAAGAAAAATGTGCCGATCTGCGGAAGACTGCAGCGTTGGCTGATGTTCTCTCTAGAATTGATCTCTTGTGACTTCACATAGTAATTTCACCCACTGCTAATATAACAAATATTGTTACGATTATAGATTATAGCACTGTCAATCAAATGATCTCTTACTGCTGTCTAAATTTGACAATTTTACACATGATAACAATGTTATTTTGATGAATTTTAAAAAAATATATTATTCAGATATTTTTGTTTTCATGAAACTGGGATGTTGCCAGCATCATTTTATTAAGACAGTTCATGTTGGATAATCAATAGCATTTCCCGAGTCTTGTTTTATTACCTTCACCAAAGAAGTGAAGGAGATTTGCATATCCTAGAAAAGTTGACTATTGGCTTTGGTGGAGGTCTGTGCTCTCTGAGCGCCCTTCTAGTTTCCCCATGTTTTCCTCCTGTCTTCTGAGAATATGCTGGCCAGCCTAATCACAGGAACCGACCCAGGCTGGAGGTGCATGCCTTTGCACATGGCAGCACAAATTAAAATGTCTCCTGCCGCCTGCCTCTCTAATTCCCTGGCACTATGCCCTGGCCTGTCCCAAGAATTACAACCAGACCTCTCCATATGGTGCAGCCAGCATGGGGCAGGCCAGTTTATTGACACGAGCTCCTCCCTGAACTCTCTAAGTCAATAACTGAGTAGCTCAGAACACACACATTTGGCCAGCCACAGACTGCTAACTCTCTTATCTAAAGGAGACCACTGCTCTATACCACAACACATAACATTATACAGAGTAGGAAACAAGGCTTTATCCAATCCTGGACCATTTAATCCCATAAGAGCTGCACTGTGTGATTCTTGGACAAGGGTCTCTGGGTCATTTCAAAGTCTAGACTGAAAAAACAAAAAGATTGGACCATGTCCATTGTGGTTCTTGGGCTTTTTAATCTCAATTTTATTGTCTTGCTCATAGTTAATTGTTTCAAAGAAGTATTTCAATTATTATCCCCAGCCACTGAAATCGGTGTCGAAAATAATCGATGATGGATCTGATTATTTTCTTTGGAAATAGATTGGTCATAGATTGATGCTTTTTTGGTCATATCAAGAGTTACTTTAAAAGCACAGAGCTACGTGATATTTTACCATATCAACAATACAAAGTCATTGAAGGATTATGAAAAGTCCTGATGATGGCAACAATAGAGTCAGACAAAGGTCAAAGATCAACGAATGATCACATCAAACAGGTCTTATTACTCTAAACTGTATATTGATATACAGTATTTTGGAGTTCTAAATGGAAGATTTTGTCTTTGAACATTTTCTGACCCAAATGAGAACATTTTGTTTTAGTGTTTGTATAACAAAACAAACACATTTTATAGCCTCTTATAAAACCTCCAAAAGTCAAGGTTTAGACAATAAATTCCAGGATGAAAGAAGTGAGGATAAGTTACAGACTGAACATTTAAGCTTCAATCATCGATCACTTGATATCAAATACAAGAGTTTTTTACCACAACAAAGCTCAGACAAAACAAAAAACTTTTGGATGCTCAAAAGCTGAAAAAAAAATCTATGCTATAAATTTGAAAAAAGAGGGTTTGGGTTGCCACTCCTATTCCTTTGTTCTCTGCTCGATATATCCCTGGTTGATCCTTTCACTTCTATTATATCTGCTTCTCAGATTTGTGCAGATGACTAATTAGTTAAAAGAAAAAAAAGTCACTCAGAATGCTCTAGCTGTGACCCCATCTGTTGCCCTGAAACACAGGCCTGTTGAAATGTTTCTCTTGTTGTAAGCTTGTATTGCTAAAACAATGAGCTAAATTCCTCTTATGCAAATTCAAAAAAGACACTGTAAGAGTACCGGAGTGAGGGAAATCTTCACTTGATGATGATGTTGTTAACTTTGTTATCAGAAGACAAATCTTTGACTGCAACAGAAGTGGGACAAAACCTGTGGTTGGAACATGGAGAGGCACTGCCTCCACCTGCAAATCAGCGCCAGACTTTTCCAAACACACATGCTGCTTTGTTAGGATCAGGGATCCGTGTTTGTCAGCAGCATTGAGTGTTGTTGATGGTGTTGTTTTGAAATGTCCTGCTGATACTTGGTTCTCGCCTACACGTACCCTGGATGCAGATTATTAGGCTGGGGATCAGGTAACCGATATGTTCCTGGATAAAACGTAAACAAGCGTGAAACACCTTATGACACGACACACATGAGTAGAGGGGACACAGAATGCACTTATGAATAATTTCATCATTGGCTAAAACTGCTGCAGCAGGATACCTTTTCCCATTCCCTGCCATTAATGAGTAACACTTTAGAACTCATGACTTATGGCAAGGTAAATCCAACCTGTAATGAATACTAACGTGTGTCCTTTAACTAAATAACAATGACATTTTGATAAAAACAAACTCAAAAAAATCCAATTATCAGGGGATAAAATGGTCAAATCAGCATTAGAATTAACAAGAGAGAGTAGACAGTCTTCGTGGGCTTGCAGGTAGTAAGAAGCATGCAAGTGAGTAGTATTATTCTATCAGAATCAGAAAATGTACTGTAACAGGAACCACAACCCAGCAAAGTAGTCATAGCATCCTATTGTTTTTAAATTCTAGTTTGTGTTTTAGTGTACAGCTGCATAATGATTAGAGACATTATGAATTCATTGTTGGATTGATATACAGTATAAGAAATGGATCATTTGACTTTCTTGTTTCTCTTTAAAGGTGTAATATGTAAGATAGTTGATTGTTCAGTCTCATTCCCAGGTCGTTAAATATTGAAGCTTTGGGTTGGTGGCCGGCACAAACCTTTAACCCAAAGCGTCAGTATTTGACGAGCTGGAAATGAGACTCGGCATCTTAAACGTTGCACTTTTAAAGAGAGACCACTGTTGGGACGCAAGGTGACAACTAATAGATTAAATTTGGCTATCAGAAATAATTAATAATTATCAAAAATAATTAT
>JBBPCS010000023.1:9249518-9263804 GCA_037974645.1 Hollardia meadi
AACAAAAGACCATGCGGTCTCACAAAGTTCAGTTTGATTCACACCATAAAATACCTTCAGTTATGGATCCCAACACCACATACTGTAGGTCTTACGGGGGGAAATGTGAATTTACAAGAACACACATTTAAAAGGTGAAAGTCAAGGATTGGGGTTCTTTCTGTTTGCGGTTCAAGAGAATCCTGCCACACTGAATCAGTGGAGTAATGTGCAAATGTTAAATAGGAAATATTCAGCTATTTAAAGTACTGCAGTTACTATAGATTTGACAAATAATGTAAAATCAATCGATGCCTGATAAACCTTCTTTTTTTTAAATTTCCATTTAAATTCATTTTATCCTGATGTGGTTTTTAACTATTAAAATGCGTTTTATGCTTGATGCAAAGCCATTACCTCTATGTTTGAAAGATGCTACAGAAATAAGCATGCCTTTCCTCACTCTTTTCTTTCTTCTTGCTGTTAATGTTTTATTTTGTCTTTTGCTTCTTTTCCTTTTTTTCTCTCCTTCTTTCCCTCTTTGTCCTCTTGTACTTTTACCATAGAAACTTCAGTGTTTACATCCTGTGTGCCTTTCAAGGAGAGCTTGTTTATTCTTCAAAGTGCTGGTGTGTGACTCTCTTACTATCATTCTGGAGGAAATACCATGAGTCGCATGCCAGTCGCAGCTCGCCGCAAACCCAAACTGGGTGGAGAGGGGCATTTTTCATATAAATCATGGAATATGGCTGTGAGCAAGCCATTGGCCAGCCAGGCTGAGAGAACAGCCATAAATAGACTCCCATTACATGTAGTAACAGCTTTGAGCAACACAAAGGCAGGCTGTAGTAACCAATTGCCTGTAGTAGAGCCAGGAAAAAGGGCTTCTATTGTGTCTGTGCGTTGCTGAGTTAGTCATAAGGTATTACCAGACCATCAAGTTCAATCAATAAAGCATCAAAAGTGAACTTTTAAATCTGTTTTGGATGCTTGAAATGCCCTGAATTTTCACTTTACTCCTCTCCTCCCAGCGTCAGAGGGCTTAGTATAGTACTCCCTTAATGAACCCCACTTGAGATGTCAGGAACTGGCAGCTCTGACACACTTTAAGCCTTCCACAAAACACTCGCAGACTCTGCTATGTCTAGCTCCATTTCACAACATTGCTTACATCATGACATAAATGGAGCTCTCGGGGATATGTTGTGGTGAAAGATACTAAAATCATGTCAGAGGTGGTTAATGAGGGCTCTTTGAGCGAGACAGTACAAAGGCTGCAATGGGCCAAGACTGATGTGGAATGTAACTAACCTGGAAGCTAAAGTCGTATGAGGCTAATCGGTTCCAGGGATGCATAAATTACAAAGGGAGGAACAGTGATGTTCAGAAACAGTGAAGATAACAAGAGAGGTAGAGAGAGAGAAAGACTTGGATCAGTGTGTGTGTGTGTGTGTGTGTGTGTGTGTCTTATCAATGCTGCTGGAGAGGTCAAGTCTGGACACAAATCACACCCCGACTCAGCTGTCTCCTCTTAACTTACTCAACAGTTGAACTACATCTGTTTCTCTTTTACTCGGTCTGTCTCTCTGCATCTTCGCCTATTTTTCACCCCTGAAGTGTGTTCATTGTGACCTTTGTTGGCCCAAAAGTGGAGTTACATTGGTACAGGATGATGTGATGTAGTACAATGGAGGACAACTGATCATCTGATCAGTAGCACAGGTTTTTTATGTGACAGGGAGGCAAGAAGTGGTAGGTCAATGACGCACTCGGGGAGGCTTATGTTTAGGTTTATGGTTTGTTTGGCTCCAAGCTCACATTAGATCAGCACTTGAGCCAACCACAGAGGCACTTGTGCTTACCAGAAGGGCATTTGTGCCAACCAAAGGGTCACTTTAGAACACTTAGAGCAATCAAAAGGGCACTTGAGCCAACCAGAGTGGACTAAAGCCAACCGAAAGAGGATTTGGGCCAATCAGAGGGTACAAGCCAACAAAAGGGTACTTGGGCTAATGTGAGACGCATGTGGAGGCATGTAGAAAAATTGTGGTAACTCGGGACAATACAAGCATGTGTGCCAACCAGAAGGTCACGTGGATCAACCAGAATTGTTAACCAGAGGGTCACTTAAGCAGCACTTTGGCTTACCAAAGAAGCAGCTGGAGCAAAATACCTGGAAGAGCAATTTGGCCAACCAGAGGGGCAACTTGGCCAAGCTAAGATGCATGAGACCAAACAAGGAGCGCTTGGATAAACTACAAGTGCACTTGGGTCAACCAGAGGGGTACTTGAACCAACCAGGGAGTGATGTGTGCAAACTATGTTATGAGGCACTTGGACCAACTAGAAAGGAACTTAGGCCAACCAGAATGGATTTGGGACCAACTACAAGAGTAATGGCCAACCAGAGGATCATGTTGGCAAACTACAGGCGGGGACTTTTCTTGGTTCAACCAGAAAAGTATGTGGGTGTAAATAGAGGGCATTTGAGTTGACTGAACAGTTATTTTGCTCCTGGGTAAAATTTGGGCCCTGTAAATTTGGGCAAAATAAAGCATTGAGTTGTCTAGTTACTGCACAAACACATTTCATTTAAAACTTAATATTTCAAAAAGACACTGGCACACAGAGCGACACACTCCATCTGGTGTTACAAAACATTAATTTTGAATGCTGTGACTCATCAAAGTGTCTTCAGGCAAAACATTTGTAATCAAATGAGACTATGAATATACTGTAGGTATAAAGGTAAAGACTTTTTTTTTTAATGTACCAAATGAACTGATTAAAAGTAAAAATATGTTAGATTCTGCTGGGTTAATTCCCAATGTGCAGGAGGACAGCTCAGCTGATGCTGGTGACCACCCATGGGTTCTGCCATCCATGTTGGCACTTCACTAGTTACAGGTCCCATTGCTTGGTGACTTTTGGGTCCAAAGTCTCTCTGAGACTTATTTGTGTCACCCAAAGAGCCCGGGAGACACACCTCCAACATCCACACACACACAATCTTGCATGTTCAAGCTTGCATGATAGCTGAAAGAAAGATAAGTACAGTAGATAATAAGTCAAAATGTTATTATGTGTTTTCCTAATTTTTTTTATTTGGTTCAGTTGAGCTCCTTTAAAACAGGTTTTGTTATAAAATCAAAGAATGTTATTTTCTAGCACAATTACACAGAGTCAATAGTATTGAGATTCAAAGATATTTTGTACAAAAAAGATCCTACAGTCTTACATCTGAAGTGCTGACTAATCTGGAAGTATTATTAAACTAGAACATATTGGATTTGGTCCAGAATATCTGTTTGGATGAGTTTTTGATCCAGTCTATTAGTTTTCTTTCTTTTCTTTTTTTTCTTCTTTTTTTTAACAGAAGTGTACCGAACCACTGTACAGTATTTAGAACACAATACTTTTAAATTTAAATGACCAAAGATTTGCATGTCTGCAACACACTTGTCCCCTCACAGATACCCCTTGTTGTTTTTGTGATTATCAGTAAATACTTTCATATCTTGATTAGCCAGTACCTCACTAAAATAGTTGTGCATTTTCCTTCAGTTTTTAATATAGTATACATCACTATTATTTAACTCTAACAGTTTTTTCCCCCGTCACTTAAGCTTCATTGTATCAGAATCAGAATCAAGAGTTTAATGGTCATTATACAACACAAGATTATTTAATGAAACATAGGAGGAGAAAAGCTGCTCTGTAGTGTGGTGGTACTGCAGCAGACACTTCTGTATCTTTTGCCAGATGGCAGCTGGGTGAACAGGCTGTGGCTGGGGTGGGTGTTGTCCTTTGGGCTCTGGGTACATACCTCACCTCACTGATATCACTGATGCTCGGTAGATGTGTACCAATGATGTTCTGGGCAGTTTTAATCACCCGCTGCAAACCCTTCCTGTCTTAGGCTGTGCACTAACCATGCCAGTTTGTGATGTTTACAGTCAGGATGCTTTTTATTGCTCCTCTGTAGAAGTTGACAAGAATTTGGCATTTGGCAATTTTGTCTTCTTAAGTTTCTTTAAGTGAAGTACAGTTGTTTCTGTGCTTTCTTTGTGGATATGTGTGATGATCATGACAGGTTCTCTGCAATGTTAATTACCAGGAACCTAAAAATGTTCACCTGCTCCACCTCAGCTCCATTGATGGAGATGGTGTGTGTCTTTGCCTCCGTTTTTCTGAAGTCAACAATAGGCTCCTTGGTTTTGTTGGTGTTGAGCAGCAGATTGTTCTCTGTGCAGCAGTCTGCAAGACTGTTCCCTCCCGATATGAACTCTCGTTGTTGTTTGTAATCCGATGGTGGTGTCGTTGGCATACTTTACAATGGAATTCTCTCCATGTCTGGGATTGCATCCTGGGTGTACAGTGTGAACGGGAAGGGGCTGCACACACAGCCCTGGGGGGCTCCGGTGTTCAACACTAGCATGGAGGAGGTGTGACTGCCAATCCGATCTGTCTGGGGTCTATTTGTGAGGAAGTCCAGAATCAAATTGCAGAGTGTGGTACTCAAGCCCAGTGAGTTAAGTTTTCCAACCAGCTTCATGGGGGAGATTGTATTGAATGCTGAGCTGAATCCACAAACAGCATTCTGATGAAGGTGTTGTTATTTTCAAGGTGTGTGAAGACTGAGTGGAGGGCAGTGAAGATGGCATCCTCAGTGGATCTGTTGGCTCCAAAAGCAAACTGGTGAGGGTCCAGGCTGGCTGGGCAGTAGTCGTTCAGGCTATAGACACTGCAGACTTTTTGGATACAGGGATGATGGTGGCTGTCTTGAAACAGGTGGGAATAACATGAACTAGTTGATTGGCACATGTTACATGGCCAGGGATGTTGTCAGGCTCAGCAGCTTTTCTCATATTCACTCTCAACAAGATTTTTCTCACATGTAAATTCAGTTTACTTACACTGTAAATTGTGGGCCATAATCTAAAGCATTACCTTCTTTGTTGAGGAGATCAAAGCAAGCATAAAATGTGTTTAGCTCATCTGGTAATGTGGCCTCACACATGATGGGGTTGGTAAGATTGGATAAACCTAGATTTTGCGGATCCAACTGAAAAAAATCCCACCCCCTCCTTTCAGGTCTCCCTCAAAAGCCACTCCTCTGAAATACATTGACTTCACTACACTGACTGCCCCATAGCTCCATAGCAAGTTTGTCATGTTTAAAAATCAGTTTTAGCTTTTTTTAGGCTAATAAAGAAACAACTTTGTTAAGTGCCATATTCATATACAGGCAAAATAGCCGTCAATAACGTACCTAGGTCCAAAAAGCTCAGTGCTGTAGGTGTATGCTTTGTGATACTGAGTTAACTGCTGAACGAGTCTGTCGTCACTGCTGCAGCAACACGGCTCAGGGCTGTTCAAGCACTGCAGTGAAATTAGTTTTAGTTGGATGTTTGACAGACATTCACTCACACATCATCATTAAATCGGCTCAAAACGCCTGTAATCGGACCCCCACACATCTAACATTATCATAATGAATGTAAACAATAAACATGGCTATTAGTTCTCACAGCTGTCAAGCTAGCAGACCAGTATTGGGAAATTTCAGCTGCACATTTTCTGCCATTCTTGTGTGACTAGTTGGCTAATAGCTCTAGCAATATGTCCACCTATACGGCACCTAGCCTTGTGGAAGAGTCTGGTCATGTGTAATGAGGGCATAGGCAGAGTGTGTATGGGTAGGTAGGTATGTAGATAGACAGGCAGGTAGGCTGATTGGCTGGGCTTATTTTCTTTATTTATTTGATTTACTGATTGCTGTCAGGATGTTAAGATATTTTTCTACAAATATTACAGAAAATGCTTCTAAAATACATTACCAACCATTGCTTTCATGGTTTAATCTCTCCCTGCTATCAAAAAATACTGCAGCTTTTATTGTCTTTTATTCATCTTTTTTTTTTTTTGTTCAAAATATGGGCACAACAAGGAAATACTTGGGAATGTGAAAACAGAAATGCAGCATAGAGCGTGAACTCCATGACATATTACTATGCCCTTACACTGCATCTGTCCTTATTTGGCCCCAACCGTCTAACCGCATTTGCCTTCTCGCACTCAGGGAAACATAAGGATCGCATATGCCTTTGGCTGAAGTCCACACCCACATTCCTCAGCTATATGCTCACAAGTGTCCTCGGTGCCCCCCTCTCGTACTCCCTCCCACTTTGCACTGACAAAACCTTGGCCTACATTGCCGTGTAAAGAAATGCAAATACAATGGGGGTTTTTTCTGGACATGGGGGGAGGTGAAACACAGTTCCAAGCTCTCCTCAACATGCTACTGACTAAACTGACTGTTATGCATGTGGATTGTGTAGGTTTGTCTAGTTGGGACTCATTTCAGCTACAGTACCTGCTGATGCTCATTTCACACAAAGTGTAAAATCCAGCCATGTAGCAAAGTGGAGGACAGAAATTAGTAAATTTAGAAAAACAATTACGCACTCGAACAAGTCTGGACTGCAACTTTTGAAGGACACTTCTTACCGAGTATTTTTAAGAGACTAATCCCCAGTGGCTCGTCTAGTTATAGGTTATCTTTTACTTAACAACTCAAAGTCAAAGACACTGTGGCCAGAAAGGCTGTGCAGTTTGCTGTCTGGGGTGACTGGGTTCAGTGGTAGGGGGTGTATAGTGTGGAATGTGGCTGTAAGGAAAAGCCAGGAAGAATCATTATAGGGAAGACATGAGACGCCACAACTGTGAGTGCAGCACACAAGAAGATCATTTTCAATCTTTAATAAAACAAGCTTTTGCACATGGCTTAAATCTCCTGTTCTGGGATCCATATCCTCCAGTGACAGTCTGGACTTTCAAGTTTTTAAGTGTGGACACTGAAGAGAAAACCAAAGCTGGGAAAGTACTTATTTCACTTTGGCGCATGTTCTGACTTTCAGACTATGGGTTGATGGCTAGCAATTTATAATGACATCAAACTCCTTACTTATTTTTTTTCTATTACACACATAGCCAATGCTATGTCTAATACACTTTAAGTAGCCCTCTGCAACAATACTAGATCTTTTGTCAAGTACTGTCGGTCTTGAATACGACACAAGTTACTTTGACCTGGAAATGCCAGTTGGCTTATTAGCTGGGATGAAATGTGCCCTCAGGCCAGACAACAATGACCTCCTGCAATACCAGTTTAGGTATTAGGATACAATACTCAGGGCAAACAAGAAAAATAGATACTTCTATGTAACAAAATAATGCAAGCTCAATGGCTTGTACCAAACCAAAACTCCAAAGTGCTGATGTCAACTTCTGCATGCAATATCTTTTTCACGGTTGAATGACAAATCTGACACATC
This sequence comes from Hollardia meadi, assembly GCA_037974645.1. NCBI lineage: Eukaryota > Metazoa > Chordata > Actinopteri > Tetraodontiformes > Triacanthodidae > Hollardia > Hollardia meadi. The sequence continues at coordinate 9,256,835 of JBBPCS010000023.1, forward strand.
TTGAACACAGAAGTACATTTATTCAGGTCTTAATACATTAATATTGAACAAGTTACACATTCTTATTGATTGTAAATCACACAGCATAAGTCCAATTTAATCCTGCATATAAGTTAAATGTAACAGATTTTTATCTTTAAAATAATAATATCTCATTATGAGGAGCACTTTGTTATAAAATGTAAGTAAAAGTGCAATATCATTCTACTCATAAAATTACAAAAAAATTGGTCCAGAATCTGTATTCCGAGCAGGACTTCTTTGACAGACTAAATATTGTTTTTCATTTTAAAAATACAATATATCTTTACTTTTTTCGGCAATCTGCTTTTTGATGGTATTTTCTAAAAACTGTAGCTAAATACAAGAAAAACGACATCGTAAGTTTACAAAAGCTTAGTATATTAATCACTGCATCATCTATTTTCTAAATAAACTTCATTTTTTTTTACCCCCCACATAACTATCTGGAACATAGAGTTTTGACAACAACAACAACACCATAATATCTCACAGCGCTATGTTACAATAAAATATCTCTGTCATAAGTTCAAAGAAAAAGAAAATCTAACAACAGCAACATAAAATTAAGGAATACAATGCATAGATTCAATCATTTAAAAATGTAGAGATATAATTTACTTAGTACAGCTCTTTTACTTTGAGAGTGAACCCTGTGACACTACATGGATTTTTTTTTTTTACAGTTTATCCTGACTTGAGTGACCGGCACAAATATATAATTCTGAACATATCACATCATAAAAATGCTAAATATATCACTTCTGCACTTCAAAGGCAAATTTGGCTGTAGTACACTATGGCATGTTTGGGTAAGAAAAGGCAACACCTGGCACCAAAGCCAAACAGCAGCTTCTTTGACGGCTTCTCTGCAGGGCCTTTTTGAAATGTTAAGAATTTCATTTTACTCTTCTTAAACATGCCCTGCTCCCTGACTTTCTTAAAATCTATGTCAACTGTGTCAGATTATGTGCCATTACTGGTCTGGAGTATGCAAGTTTTTGTTTCAACACCAAAACTAATCAAAGAGCTCTCCCCTTCAGTTTGTGGTGAACTCAATAGTCGTATGACTTACACAAAAAGCTGCGCACTCAGAGGCCTTGACAACACATAATCAGACGCCCACTGACATAAGTGATGTCTGGATAAATCATACAATAAACATTAATGCCAAACTGGCAGTTTTCAGTTTTAGTTTGTTACGTCTAAGCCACCGAACCAGTCGACTTCAGAACACGCAGTCGTGTTTACAGACACCATCTTTACAAAGGTAGCAACAACCTTGTGCACCATTTGTGACTGTGCACAATAAGTCGCTGACAGGTTGACAAGCTCATTGTTAGTACAGCAATAAGTGAGAGAAGCGAGCAAGAAAATGCAAATATACAAGCTACATACGATACTTAATACTTAGTGGCACTTTTCAGGGGCAACTTAAAATAATTAAAATAGACTTGTTTAAAAGATGATAGGAGCTATCAAGTCGGGTGTTACTATTGTATCAAATGTTTAAAAAGACATAGAGAAAAGTAGAGGTAGGAGGGGTAGAGTTAAAGTGGAGTCTCATTAAAACCAGTAAAGCTGTCCTGTTGACAGCATCAAAAAAGACTTTTTGACAAATCATACTGTACTAATTGAAATCAGCCATACTAATAGTTTGAAACGTAGAAAATAAGAAGAAGGTTCTGAAATTCAACAGGGGATAGGCTGGTTACTCACAGTGTCTTTAATGACAATATCAGGCAGGTCTTGGACTCAGCAGTAGCACTGAGAATATGTTCTATCCAGAAACCTGCTCCTGACCTCTTAACATTGACAGCACTGTGAAGCATTCAGGGAACCTTGACAACAACAACAACCTACTGTCACTCAAAAAACACGAGCAGGGAACTGAAAATAAAGAATTCACTGTATTTTTCTTCAAGACTGCTGGATTTGAGTATCTTCTGGACCATGGATATTTACAATATAAAACCCTTCAAGCCTGCAGTCGATATCTACTTTGTTAGGCACAATAAATAGGCCCCTGTGGTATTAAGGTTCAGAGTGACGAATGACTCAGAACAATTCTGATGTCTTAGTGCATGTTATGCACCGGCATAAATCTATATTAACCACAAATAATTTAGGTCTAAAATATATATACGAAATCAAGTAAACATCTACTACATCATTTTAATATACATTTCTGCCGTATGTACAAGAAATCTGAAAGTGTATTAGCATTTTACAGCCAGATTGAGAAGAAACCTCAAGCACAGATCTGCCACCTCGACATGTGTTTAAGAGAATCTGGTCCAGTTTTCTCTGTGAGCTCATTGCTGCTGCCTTGATTTTCGCTTCCACTCTGTAAACAGTATTTACAGTCTTAAAAAATACACTACCAGACTGATTTTACAAAGTGTATGCTGACATTATGTACATTCAGGCAATGATAAAGTGAGTTATGATGTAACATCATCCGAAGATCCCTCGAGAAGTCTCTTTACTTAACATCGTGTCAGTCCACAAACCCATGAGCCAGATTACCTTCATAATTCTTCCGTAGTGGTAATCAATTATCACTACACTGTACATAGAAAGAATTTGATTGTGGAAACACAGTAAACAGTTTGATATGAATATGAGCACATCTACAGATTGTGCTACTGCTATCTTTAACCTTGATAAGTAAACCAGAGATGTGTGTTTTTTTTAGTTTGGCTCTTATGTTAAGGCAAAATTGTTGGCACTTAGTCTGTACAGAATATTTGATATTTCAAAAAATGATTCTGAATTCATCTTCACCAGTTTAGGGACACTAATGGAACTTTTCCTGAAGTGATCGGAAAAGTATTTTTGAAACTGAAATTTTGATGGTACAGAAACTACAGCTGAAGTTGGGATGGGGATTAAACATCCTAAAATACACTTTTTTTTTGTCTCAAATGAGTTCGGACTGTGTCTCTTACCAAACAGCAACAATAACAAGTCAGTTGAACAGAATTTCTTACACACTCTAGTTTCTACCCTGACACCCAGCTGTGTGTGGTGGTCTTCACTCCATGGGGGAAACCTTGTTGAGTCACCATTGGCTCAAAGTTGAAGTCCAGGGAGTCACCGTCCATCAGAGTGTCATGGAGGACCGTCTCCATGTCAAACTCAAACTTCTCAATGGACATGTCGTCCAGATCGCTGGGCAGCTTCTCTGGGTGCGAGGGCTGTGGCACGCCTGGTCGGCCGTATCCGTTGGTGTTGAGAGGGCAGAAGCTACCAGGCATGCATCCCCCGCTGAGGTGGCTGGAGAGGCCATAAGACATCTGCATTGGACTTTTGACTGACGGCAAACATGTAGTGCCCCCGCTGTGGCTCAAGGGCATGAGCAAGCGGCCATTCATAGCCGGTGACGTGACCGGGGCTTGGTGCACATTGTGGGGGTGAGTGTGAGAGAGACCATGTGGGTGACCATTCCCTCCTCCTATCAATTTTGCTGCATGCTGGCTGCTGCTGTATGGTGGAAGCATGCAACTTCCGCTGGACTGAGACACCACAGTGTCCACTGACGGCATGAGCTCTCCATGTTGGTCTGTATCTGTCGTCAGCAGCTCCTTCAGAAGTCCTGCTGGGCAGTTATACTGGCCCATCGTGGGCCCAAAGCTGGGCTTACTCTCTGGCAGTGTCTGCAGTGGCATGGACGACAGGGTGTTCATTCCTGCTTGGCCATACACACACTTGTGGTACTCCTGCTGAGGCTGTGAGACCATGCTGGGGGAACTGTAAGCCTGGTACCCAGGGCTTGGCTGCATCATAGGAGAGGGGGAGGACTGGGAGGAGCCAGGGGTTTTTGCTCCCCCTCCAACCTGAGAGTTGTTGGGTGAGAGCAAGTTTAGATTGTCCAGAAGGTTCTCCATGACATTCTCAGAACTGTGTCCCAGAGAGCCCGTCATCTCTGTGAGGCTGGGCAGCGTGGCTGTCATCTTGGCCCCAGGGGCTCCAGGGTATCCCATATGCACGTCTGCCTCCCCGAGATCATCCTCGGGCATGAAAGGTGAGAGGCGGCCGCTCAGAGTGCTGGCATTAGAGCTGGTCCGAGGCCTGAAGCTGTTCCATGCATCAAAGTCATCGTTGCTGTGAGAATTAGGGCTGCCAGGCCACTTGGAGTAGGAGCCTGGGCTGTCTGCACCTCCGTCAGGGCCACCCTGCAGGGACAGCTGCGGGGATACGAGAAAACTCTCAGAGAAACATACAGTATGTTTAGGGCAGAAATCATTGGCAATAATACACAGGGTTGGATGGTTCTAAAAAAAAAAAAAATCCAATGCAAAATTATTCTTGCAAAACATCTCATCAATTATGTGATAATATATTGAGAATAGCTATTCAAAAAAATTTCAACTTTAAGAAACAATAAGTGTGGATATGATTACCAGACACATTCCCAGTTAATTTCCTCTATCTCTACCAGGCTAATAGGTAGATAATTGTATTTGTTGATTGTCATGTAGCTATTAAGACCAAGAAAAGACTAATAGCTTTGATTATACTATACTATAGTATATTAGACTAAAAATATTACCAAAATTCTATTATGTTGATATATCAACCAGCTTTTTTAGAACAAGTGAATGATCATTTATAAAATAACATTTATCAAAACACAATCCAAAATCTGTTCCCATTCGCCTTTTTCGGAACTTCCTATTTGAAAAATATTCAGTGTAGAGACAGTCGATATAAAAGAAAATCTTGCCATGCTTCAAAAATTTTTATATTAGCTATCTATTAGCACAAAAGCATGAGATGGGTTCTTTATTAATTTACCTTTTTTTTAGCTGCTCTACCTCTGCTCTTGGTGAACTTGCTGTTGTTGTCCATGGAGGCTGCCCTGCGTCGCGGGGACTTGCCGTTCTTCCCGCCCTCTGGATTTAGCATCCACCATGAACTCTTTCCTGTCCCTTCATTCTGCACGCGAACAAAGCGGCTGTGCAGAGACAGGTTGTGTCTAATGGAGTTCTGGAGGAGAGGAAGGAAGAGAAAAAGAGAAAAGCTGGGTGAGGGCCAGACAAACAGAGAGATTTGTGCTTGCCCTTTTCTCTAAAACATTATAGATCTGCTTTAGCATATGAGTGCAAATCCATCCGGACAGGTGGTTCACTTTTAAAAACACACTTGGCTTGACAGCTGACTTACACAGGAGAAAGGAGTGGTTTTAAGGTCACTCGACAAACAAATGCCATTTGCAATTCAAAGAAACACGTGCACAAACATGCACATCAGTATTACTCCGTGAGCAATACATCCTGAACAGAGCAAGGATTAAACTGCAGACTCTCTTATCTCCAAACATACAGTACATGTGGGCCTTTATTTCCTTCACAAAAACATGGGCCCATTGTAAAACACCATTATACCAACACTCACGTTCCACCTGACTATGTGTGTCTAAACCAGCTCAGAATCAAAGGGAGGAAATACACTAATCTTTCCTACTTACAGACATATTATAAGTGTGTTCTAATGTTGCTTAGTGACACCCCCAGTGGAAAAACTAATTTTTGAGCAGGAAGCTAGTGAAGCATTGTTAAAACAAGGCAAACAGGAGCAAGACTATTTGGCAAACGTCTGCTAAGCAAGCCACAGAAAGTGAGACACCATTTCTGTCCTACTTTACTGTAACTACTACTGTACTGGGGCACTTTTTTGGCCTGCTATGATTTTCAAACTCTAAATCAGCCCAAACTGTTTAAGTGACCATTTACCCTTAGACAAGAACTTAAAGTCTGGCACTTTTGTATCCGGGCCATAACATGAAGTAATGAGTATTGGTCAGACATTACTGTGCATGCGTAGAGCGTGTTGTTTTGGAAGAAAGACTGGAACTCCCAGCGCACACACACATGCAGAGCTTAGCGTGCATAGTGGCTAACGTCATCAAGCCTGCACCCGCTGTGAGTCATTGCTTCACATCTGGTTCACAGTCTGCCCTCTGCTCTGCTTCTCCACATCTCTACCATCTCTTCTAATTCTTGACCTATCTTGTCCCAGTCTAACCTACAACACCATTATTATTATTATTATTATTATTATTATTATTATTATTATTATTATTATTATTATTATTAGCCAAAAGTGACGTCTTCAAATTGCTTGTGTTGCCCAGCAGTCCAACAAACAATGAGCGAACAACTGCATTTCAAAAGCTACATGTTCAACAGCAAATGTCTGACATTTGTGCTTAATAAATGAGAAATATTGAAGGGATAGTTTCCCATTCCCATAAAGTCTCACTTACGAGAGACACATTTTTAAAAAAAAGGTCACAATTGAAGCAGAAGAAGCCGAGATATCCAGCTCTTAAAATGCTGGATCCTACATTTCCCAATGCAACTTGCGTCTTTCATTAGACCCTCAACATCTTTCAAACTCCAAATCCCAGTTTGTAACAAAAGCATTCTTTTAATTATCCCAATTCGGCAGCTTAAAGAAGTGTTACTCCTATTTAGCACTTCTCTTCTAGATATGATCAATCTGTCTCTGCTAACAGGCTATGTACCACAGTCCTTCAAAGTAGCTGTAATTAAACCTCTTCTTTAAAAGCCTACTCTTGATCCAGAGGCTTCAAACAAGCTCTATATCTAGCCTTCCCTTTCTCTCTAAGAAAAAGGTAGCAAATCAGTTATGTGACTTTCTACATAACAGTAGTTTATTTGAGGTTTTCCATTCAGGTTTTTGGAATGCATCATAGCACAGAGACTGCATTGGTCAAAGTCACAAATTATCTTCTAATTGCATCAGAGAAGGCTTATCTCTGTACTTGTCTTGTCGTGTTAGATCTTAGTGCTGCATTTTACACCATCGACCATCACATCCTATTACAAAGACTGGAAAATTCAATTGGCATTAAAGGAACTGCATTAAGCTGGTTTAAGTCCTATTTATCAGATAGATCTCAGTTTGTACACGTTTATGA
>JBBPCS010000023.1:9281220-9292081 GCA_037974645.1 Hollardia meadi
GTGTGTGTGTGTGTGTGTGTGTGTGTGTGTGTGTGTGTGTGTGTGTGTGTGTGTGTGTGTGTGTGTGTGTGCAGCAGGTGATGAGGGACGGGGACTAGGCCACACCCCACAGGGAGAACAGACAGGTAAACAAGTGCAGCGCTTCACTTGCTCCATCACACAGAAAACACACGCACTAATGATCACAACAACCTCCAGCACTGCCGAGATGGTTACACAAGGTACATTTCAGATCAACGCCGAGGAGAATGTCGAAGGTAAATGCTTTTTATGGTCTTCTGAGCCTTTCGCTGTGACTGTCATTAGATGTAAAACACTGTTTTTTTAAAACAACTTGTTCACCCTGACATTGATTAGCTGGGAAAGTATGAATTATAACATGCAAGGGATAATACCTCACAGAACCTGTGTTCTGCATTTTTAACTTTTTTTAAAATTGTTTGATCAACTGATAAACAGAATAATTAATACATTTTAAATAATTGAAATAATAGCTACAATGACTGAGAAATCTACTCTAAGACTACAGTTTTTTGTCTAATATTCATCAATGTTTAAGCATTTTAAGGCTGATATATCAATATTTTAGTAGCTTTACACAACACTCTGTGAGGTGGATTTGTGACCTCCCTTAGAGATTAATTACATCATCAGTGATAAATGAAACGTGTGGAAAAGCTACATCCCACTGCCTGATTGCATGAATGTTTTGTCACATTTAAAAAAAAAAAAAAAAAAGGTGCTGTCCCACTGGATCATATTACATTTTAATTGCATGGGCAAAATAACATTCTTCAGTCTGGATTCAAACGCTCACAAAGTGGAAAATCAAAAATGCTGCCTCTCTGTACCTCCAAGTCTGTAAAGCATTTTTCACTCTCTCTACAGATAAAAAGTCCGGGAGACTGGGATGTTTCGGTTGGATGTTGGTCCTCATGTCCCTCCTCTTTATAACAGCAACCTTCCCGCTCACAATTTTTATGTGTGTTAAGGTTGAGTATCTTCTCACTAATATATAGTAATTAGGATTAGACCTTTATTTGTTTCTGAAAGCCAAAAACACAAAACAGTGTTTGTGTTAGACCTGCTGCTATGTTTGTATGTCAGTATTCACTGCTCTGAAATTTGACTGCTTTTATGGCAGTTTTTTTTAACTTTCAACCAAATTTCAACGTCAAAGCGTTGTTAAAGCGTTGTTAAAGCTCACTGACATGACATGTAAGAGATAACTTTTTCCTGTACTCTAATTTTGGTCTGTCTTATGTCTGTATGGCTGGCTATGCTTCTAACATCCAGATAGTGAAGGAGTACGAACGAGCTGTCATATTCAGACTAGGCCGGATCACAGACCGGAAACCTAAAGGGCCAGGTTTGTCATTTAATGTTTTACATGAGCATTCGCTGTGGGATAAACAATCCAGAAAGTTGTTTCCTGGATGAAAAAGTCTGCTTCATCTACAATCTTATGAGACCATAATTTCCCATTCCACATTGGGCTGGATAGAACTTCTGCCTGAATATTGGATAAAACCAGTTGGATTGTCCAATTTGATCCTCTTCTATCCTGTTATATTAACCCTTTCATGCATGGTGTCCACTACAGTGGACAGATATTTGGAAGCCATTTTGAACCATTGAAATTGGAGTATCATACCACCACGTACAGATTTCACCTTGTACGCTTTATTTAAAATTATTATATAATTTACACCTCAATAGTTTTATTAAAATGTAATTAAAATAATTTTATCTAAATATGAGCCCAAAGGGGCGCGTACATCCACTAGAGTGGACAGATGTATTTTCAGTCACAGATAAAAGATGCTGAAAAGAAGAGTATTAAAATCTGGATAAGAGCATTTCTAATGTATTATTTAGTTGAAAAATATTGTTTTTACCTGCTGGTTTTCTGTGGATAAAAGGATTAAATGTATTCCTGAATTACTTTTTATACAGGTGATGCATTGTGTCTATTAATTCCTTCAAAATAACATATATTGGAAAAAAAGAGTTAATGGTAAACTTGATTAAAGTGAAAACAAACATTAAAAATAATTCTATTCAATTCAATTAATAAAAAAACAAGAGCTTTTCCAGTATAGGATTATCTAAATTGCTGAAACACCTGTTGACTGGATACAAAAAATAAAAACAGGGTCTTTGCACCTTTCCAGGACTTTTCTTTGTTCTGCCTTGCACTGATAACTTTGTGAAGGTGGACCTGAGAACTGTGTCCTTTGACATCCCCCCACAAGAGGTACGTTTTTTTGTTGCTGCATTTTCTCATTTGTGTCTCTTCTGTACACAGATTGTCTCTTTCATTAATAAAAACCGTCGGTCATCTCGTGATCAAAATAGTGGCAGCATCATAGTTGCAGCATTTTTACCTTGCAGATCCTAACCAAAGACTCAGTGACGGTGGCTGTGGATGGCGTCGTGTACTTCCGCATACACTGCCCCATCTCATCTGTGGCCAACGTGTCCAATGCACACTCATCCACACGGCTGCTGGCTCAAACCACCCTGAGGAATGTCCTCGGGACCAAAAACCTGGCAGAACTGCTATCTGACAGAGAGGGCATATCACTCAGTATGCAGGTGAGGAGAAACTGTATGAGTGTGTATTTGCCTCCTGGAATGCGGTTGCTCTTTACTCCTCCAGCAGACATGCAGCAACTTTATCATTGTTTGAATGATACAATTTGCTCCGTTCATAACTTTATTTTAGCCGAAACCAACATCAAAATATCTGGAGCTGTAATTGCTCCTTTTTAATTAGCTGTTGTTAAACCATAACTTAGGCGCTAGTTTTTATGTGACTGGAGTATTTGTCGTTAAATAATTCCTTGCAGGAATCCCTGGATGAAGCCACTGACCCGTGGGGTATTAAGGTGGAGCGTGTGGAGATCAAGGATGTGAAGTTGCCTCAGCAGCTGCAGCGAGCTATGGCTGCAGAGGCAGAAGCCAGTCGTGAGGCCAGAGCGAAGGTGAAGATGATGGAAGATTTAGCATCATTTCCTCTTGATACGCAAAACACAACGGGATGCTGAGGGGGAGCAACTGTAAAAGAAAAGAATTTGAAAAAAAAAAGATGATCTGTCCATCTGTGTTTCAGATCATTGCTGCAGAGGGAGAAATGAAGGCCTCCAGGGCTCTGAAAGAAGCCTCTCTGGTAATTGCTGAGTCACCCTCCGCCCTCCAGCTCCGATACCTGCAGAGCCTCAACTCCATCGCAGCAGAGAAGAACTCCACCATCATCTTCCCTCTGCCCATAGACATGTTGCAGAGTTTTATGCCGAGAAAGTGATGAATCTCAAAGTCAGAAATCACTACAAGAAATGTAAACAGATTTGCACTGTTATTCTTATATAGTTATTTTTTTTTAACTGTTGAAAGCTTCACTGGTATCTCTTTTAGATACCGTATGGTCCAAGCAGCCTCGTGTATTTACTGCTGAGCTGCACTCTGTACTGCATTATCACTTCTTATAGAAAGTTTAATGTTTTTACTAAAATAGACAAAAGAAGAGCTTTATGTCATTTACTGAGATAATAACTAAATAATCATGTACTTAAAGATACAGTATATCCACACCAAATCTCACCTTTGGACATTATTTTCTTATTGTCATTTAATACTCAAATACAAAGTGCAACATATACAGTATAGACATTAATGCGTCATCACTGACCACAATATTTTAACCAGCTAAGCTACAGTTGGAATTCTGGACGAGGACAAACAAATAAATAAAGCAATGAAATGCACAAGAAATGTAAACCCCCCCCCCCCAAAAAAAAATTAAAAAAAATAAAAATACAACAACCTTATAAAAACATGCTTTCATGTAACTTATCTAGCGCATGAATTTCTGAATACGATCTTTACAGACAGAAGTGTTGTAAACAATCAACAGAAGTACCGACATTCACTGGATGTAAACTGTAAACAAAACCTCTTCTTCTACAGTGTCGAACAAACATTCAGTAAATGAGTACAGGGTCATGTCCACAGGACACAGAGACAATCAGTGCAATCGGAGTACCTGATGGAGAGAAATATCATTTCAGTACACAATAAAGCCCACTCAACTTGTTGTCCCAACAGTAACTGCAACTCGCCTACAACCAAATCCCTGTTTGAGCAGATTTCAACATTTTAGACGTCTGGGGGGAGCTGATTATTATCATACTCGTTGTCACAATAAAGAAATATTTCTTCAACCTATTTTACATATTTGCTGATTGCACTATGCTCGTTAAAACAGTTAAATATTCTCTGTACATCCAACTCGTTTTATACAAAGGATATCTTGCAGATAGTTCGACTGAGTGGTTGTGTAAACATGAGAAAAACAGATTTTTTTTTAAAAAAGTACAATAAATAAAAAGTTATGACAGTTGCTTTCCTTCGGTGACTCATAATTCTCCTCGAGACCTGAGATTATTCTCTGCGATGAGAAATGAGGTAAGAGCTTGCAGATCTTCGTGATTCTTTCAAATTCAAAACAATGTTTGGACAGGAATTTGGCCAGGAGTCAATCGGAGGATCAAATGGAGGCTGAATGTTTGGAAGCCATGTTTAGTGTTTTTCAGTCACTCTTGCTCATGAGGTTTTTCACGTGGTGAGTTTCAAAACACACAGTTCAGAATCAGCAATGGAGAAAACGATCTGAGCCAGCTGCAAGAGCAACGATAAGGTTCACTGAAAGAAAGAGAAAGTAAGTTAAGCAACATAACGAACGGTTGGTCTCGGTCAAGACATGCTGACGACAACTTCAGTTGTCAGCTTCAGACATATGACCGCTACAGTACATGATGAACCACTGTGTTTCATGATTTCCTCTTTGGTGGTTTCTGTAGATCCTGCACTTCTTATATTTTCTTATCCCCACTGAAGGTGAGTGGCACCATCTCACATCAAAAAGAAAAAAGTATAATACAATGATGTTTCTTGCTTTCATTTGTCTAAATCCTGCTCTGTTTCATTGGAGGTAACTTGTATTGCCCCAGTCACCCTTCCACTCCACTAATATTCCACGTATTGTCACACTGTAGGTAATCCAAAAAAATAAAATGTAACTGGAAGACAGAACATACTTCTTTAAAAAGAGCAATACAAGTAGAGTTTTTTTTTTTTTTTTTACAAATTATAATCAATATCATAATTACACTGTGTTGGCAGTCGAATGGGTTTCTGAGTTGTTATGTTGTTACGAAATCTTACATTTCGGGGTCACTGTTAATATGTAGTTGTTTAAGGACAAAGTATGATGGATGCTTGAGGTTAGATGGCTCGGTAGTCATTCACTCCTGATTTATGAAATGTTCCAGAGAAGTACTAGGTAGATAGGTACTCAAAGTGTCACCTGTGCCTTGATCATGGCTGCTGGTGGGAGAGAATGGACAGCAAAGGCGCTTCATACTGTGTGTTTCTTGTTGCACTTCTGATGTTTGCCATGTCTCGCGCAAAACGCCGTCCTGAGCCCTGGATGAGAAGGTGGTGATGGAGGCGAAAACATGGAAATGAGGCACCGTGACTCTTGTCCTGTTCTCTGAAGTCAATGACCAGGTACAGACCCATGTACTGCAGCATCACAGCACGTCTGGTTTGTGGGGTGGAATAGAAAAAGAGGAGGGCATAGAATTCCCTTTTGAACAATAAGAACGTGATCATTAATACAATACTTTAGGTCAGAGATTAAAATTCCTGTGGATGGGTGAGCAGCACAAACTTATCTGTGTCTGTCCATCTACATAGTGTAAAATCCTGCCCTTTTAACTTACAGGAACATTCAAGAAAGAGTTTTTTTTAAATCACGGCTTCCAATGCCAGATAAAAGAAAGCGTTTGATACAAGTGCTTCCGCTGAGAGAGTCATTGATGGTAGGAGTGTGGGCGGGCAGGGGAACCTGGTCCAGAGGAGGGTCGATGGATGGGGGAGGAGCTGGGGGACATCCGCGGGCTCAGCTCGCCCGTCTGAAGACGCCACAGCAGTTCCTCATTAGTGCGACTCAGACGCTTCTTCTCATTGCTCTCCTTCTCCACGTTCACTTGCAGGTTGGCGTTCTCCTCAGAGAGTTGCCTGAGAAAGAAGAGGGACGGAGAAAAAAAAGTCAAAACATAAATACCAAATACTACTGTGCTGCATTCCCTTTCAAAGGCAGATGTCAGACATTTCAAGCCTGTAGCTCTAATCTCTGCCATTACAGTGATGAAAAAAAAAAAGTGGGTTATGCCCCAGGGTTTAGTCTGTAGTTGCCTAAAATTGTTCTCCTGCACCCTTGATCTTGGCGTTGAACTAATACTATACTGCAAGTATAGTATATATATAAGGAATATAGCTAGAAAATCACAAGGTCGTGCTGTAAAAGTTTGCATAAACACGGTGGTTTTAGTACTGTGCGTTTAAACTTATCTGACCTGGATACAGCAACATTCTTGTCTATTCTCTCCTTGAGGTCCTCGTTCTGCTGCTGTAACACTTGCAGTCTCTCCTCCAGGTACACATTCTTTTCAGCCTGCTCAAAAACACAGGAGAAAAAGGTGCACGACATTAAATTCTTCAAATGATGTTTGATCATAAGTAAAACGGGCATTCGGCTTATAAATAAGAAATACTGGGGGTGCATAGGTCCCTTGTTTGTTGTTCGATGCCGTCATTAGTTTACCCTGAATGTTAGTACAACTTCTATGTGTGGGTTTCATACTTTTGACAACTTCATATAGGAAACAGCTTTAAACAAGAACCATTTCCCTCTGTCGGTAAACAAAAGCAGAAATTTGAAACCTACTATTTTCTCCAGTTCTGAGATCTTCAGGTCCTGTTGATGAATTTGTTGATTCTTCATCTCTAAAACGTCTTTCAGACTCTTCAGGTCCTCCTCAATGTGTTTATATGGTGCCAAAGCATCCTGGTAACAGCAGATAAGATTAGTGAAAACCACTATAAAAAGTTTTATCTGGTTACAGCCAATAAAGAAGCCAACATAATGTCCTGGACTGCATCATGCGGCAGTTACCACTATCTGCTCATCTGTGCTCCTGCGCAGAGCTTCTTCAAAGCGCTTGGCTCGGTCTCTGAGGCTACGATTCTGAAACGTCAGCGTGTCCACCTGATCCTAGTGACCGGACAAATATCCACTTGTTAATTACTGTCACGATGAACAAAATGTACCAGACCATGTTTGTGTAAAGAGCATATATTTTGAAGGAAAGCGGTTTACCTGCAGTGACAGTCTGATCTTTTCAAACTCTTCTCCCAGAGACTTTGTCTGCTGTTCGTGGGCCATTTTCAGATCTGACACAAGATATGACATATTATTATTATTTCTCTTGACCTGCAGCAGTGAGTAAAGGAGAGCAACAGGCTTTAAATGCTTACTCTTCACAGTCCTGGCATGCTCCTCCTGCAGCGTGGCCAGTGTGTCATTGTGAGTCGTCTCCATCTCCATCAAGGAAGCCTCATGGTTCTCTCTCATGTCCTCAATCTGCGGCCAAGATTTATACAATTGACACTCACAGATACAGTAAAAAATTAATTTAAAAAACAAAATAACATCCCATTTTCACTTCTCATTTCAGATGTAAAAAAAACAAAACTTCATCAGAGCTCACACACCTGCTCTTGCTGTTTGAATCGCAGCTCCTCCAGCTCGCCTTGCTGTTGGGCCTGCAGGCTCTCGGCCTCAGCCATGTGCTGCGCCCTCAGCCGCTCCTCCAGCGCTCCGAGCTCCCTCCGCTGCTGAGCCCGCAAACCCTGCAGCTCAGCCTCAAAACGACACTCCAGTTCCTGCTTCTCCCGCTGCAGTTGCTCCCAGTGTGCAACACTGAAAGCTGGAACACAACAACGGAGCTTTAGCTTGTTTCACTCGATCCAGATTTAGGTCATGTACAAACCAAAAAATGCAACTTGTTTCAAGCAGATAAAGTTAATAATAAACACTTAACAGCCTCTTAGTTGTTTTACTCTTTTATTTTTTGAATATGTTAATATTTGTTTTGTTTAATAACACAAGTGAAAAATTCATAAATAGTGTAGATTTTCCAACTTAATGTGTTTATTTTGTGTTTGATTTTAAAATATATTTGCCATATATTTGAAAAATCTTTGAGTTTGACATGAAATAATGACAATGAAGCAGCATTTTTCAGTGTTTCATATGTGGTGTTCAATGTTTTCCAGCAAAGTGGATTCCCAGGGCTCACTTGTTCTTCTCATCCCTTGTGGTAGGGTACTGTATAATACATGATACGGAGGAGAGAAAGCGGTGAGTGACTCACCGCTTTCTCTCCTCCCTGTGGTGCCACGTCTGTCACGCTGTATCCCACTTACCCACTTCATCCCTGATTCTGGCGAGCTCCAGGGACAGTTCCCTCTCCTTCACAATGGCACTCTCGCTCTGAAATGCAAACACATACAGTAGTGAACACATCTCAACTGTACAAATGGATTCGAAACGAATACTAGTACCACCGTGGAGTCACTGTGCTGCATTTTAAACAGAAGAGTTGGAGATATTTTGAACCCATAAAGTTAAATGTTAGAGGATTATAGACCAAAAGGCCATCCCAACTACATACGCTTGTTTTATTTGTAGTTTCTTTCACCAAAAAAGTTGATTTGGTGATAGGCAGCCTGGTAATATTTAATTATGACCATGCTTATATATCGGATGCTTTATAACAGCTCAGTTAGAACATGTTGTAACCAATCAGACACTGTCAAAAATGATCTTCATGTTTTCTGTCCTTCGTCCGGGATACACTGACGTGAGACTGGCTGAGGCTACAATTCATTGATAAACATGATAAATAAAACGCTGTGATAACTTGGCACAATATACTGGAATAAAGGTTGCAGTTACAGTCTTGTACTTGTGATAATACTAAATCAGTAATGTAAAGCATGTTATGCAAAAGCACTTTTTCATGACTCATGACATAATAACATGTGTCCCCAGTGTGTCGAGAGACAAAGTTTCCATCCTCTGTCCTTTTTTGTCTTGCTCCATCTATCAGGAAATGTGTGTTCCAAAAGCCCAGTCAGATTTCTTTCAACTCAATGTGACTCCATCTTATTGGGCTTTATTGAAGGCAAGACAGAGCAAGCAAAAACAGTTTTTCATGCACTGGTCAGTTTTGAGAATCTGGGCTATTTTGCTTCCATAACATGACTTCTTTCAGACTCCTGGGAATTAAACGTACACATTGAGATTGAGGTTCTTGAAATCTGTGCAAATTAGCACATCCAGAAAATGCATCATTTTACTTATTTAAACAGAATTTCAGAAAACAAAAAAATAATTGTTTCATGGTGATTCTATATATATTGGATATTGGTGGTGGTTAAAAATTTTACCCTACTTACCGGTACTTTATATATTTCATCTAAAAATATATGAAAGTTTACAATACATATCTTTAAAAGCTGTTTTTCCTGAATACGTTTTTTTTCTTCTCATTTCTATTTGTTATGGCTGTTGACAGCAGGGAGTGATAAAAAGTGATATCCAAATTCCCTCTGTTAAAACCTTTGATTGTAATATATTAACAAAATGAAACAATAATTTTGAAACTGGCTTTATCCAATGTTCAGATTTATGTTCTGGAAATTCATACAAATGGATGTATAATTGATTAGATACTGAATCTTATGCAAATTTCATTTCAGAAAACTTGTAATAAAAAAATTATTGTCTTAATGTTAGTAATCAACTGGGGAAGTTTCATAGTGATGCCTGTTATTTAGGCTTTTTACCCTGCTCACCTCTTGCCTTAATGTAGCAGCACCACCTCCAGCTAGGTGACCATCCCCACCCACAGGTAGTAAATCTGACTTACTATCGCTCTGACTCCAGCAACATGAAAATGTCTAAGCTACAAACAAAGCACACATATAGTTCTGTTGTTGGCTGTGAGAGTCCACCACAAAAGTCTTCATGCACTCCCATCATCTGAGGAGGTGAAGACCCAGTGGATTCAATTTATTTTTGATGGAAATGTGCCCACAACAACTGGAAAACAGTGTAAAGCAGCAACTGGTCATTCATGACATAAAGTTCAAACCATTTTTATGTTGTTTCACTCTTTAGTTTGCAGGTTAGCCAGTTGAACTTAGCGTTAGCATGCTGCTTCGATTGTCACACTGGAGCAATTTTGGAGTGAATTATAATAATGATGGAAACTCAGACAACTTCACCCCCGCCTGGCGCTCGCAGATAACGATGGATCAAGAAGCACAGGAGGAATGTCAACAGCATAGCTTGTGCAATTTCTGTTTATTATAGACAAAAATGCACATTACTTTCTCTGCAGCACTATAATTTGACATGAGGGTCTTGTACTAAGCTATGATAAATGCTTCATGGCAAGAGTCAGTGACAACATTTGTGAAAAATGTTACAATAAAAAAAAAAGCCATCAGCATTTGCACAGCCCCCCACCGGCATCCACTGGGGATTCCTCATGATGCGACACCCTCAAAATAAATTCTACTCACAGTGGAAGAAACACCAGAAAGTGAAATGATTACTGATATAAAACATGCGGTAAGACAGCCGCGTACACTGTTGCTTGGAGGTAAATCACAGATCACAAAGCAGTGCTTGTAAGAAACAGAGAGCAGAGGGTGAAATATGTATGAGATGGTATACAGTGTGTCTCAGCAGTAATGATGTCACCCTCTAAGAGGTTTTTACTTCACAGTCATCAGGGAGAGACTGCTGTGACCTCATGAGAGATGAAGGATGGTCAGGGGCTTTTTTTTTTTTTTTCCATTTCTTAGTCTTCAGCTCCACCTTGCTCCTTCTCATCATTTCCTCTGTCCTGCCCAAAGCCCCCCCCACCCCCGCCCACACACA
>JBBPCS010000023.1:9292181-9344546 GCA_037974645.1 Hollardia meadi
TGTGTGTGTGTGTGTGTGTGTGTGTGTGTGTGTGTGTGTGTGTGTGTGTGTGTGTGTGTGTGTGTGTGTGCGGAGGGGAGGGGAGGGGCACCCTGCATGAGACAACAGCTGGGATGCTTCTTTTTTTCAACCGTCTGAATCCATCAGGTCAGATTAAGACAGTAAAAGTGGTGAGCAGGTCAGCTGTTTAAGACTGAAGCAAATGTGGTGACACTTGAGGAAGAACAGTAACCATCATCGTATCTGCAAATCAGCACAGCCAGTACAGATGCCACAGAGACACTTTTGCCTGTGGATACAAACCAATCAGAAAGAAATGGTAACGTGTACATCATGAGATTATTTGTTTCGGCAATCATCTTATTTTGACATGTTTATTTTAGGTGGTTTAAAGTAATTTTATTTCATTTGGCCAGTCTCTACTTATGGTAAAAACAAGCAAGCATTGATTCTGTACAGCTGTTGAGACTCAAGATCATGGGATAAATCTAAAAACATAGGAAGGAAAAACAGGATTTTTGAAAAATTATGCCAAACCATCTTCCAACCAACTTCCCGGCTTGTTCTGACACATTTCTTATGTCTCTATCTCACATAGAGATATTCAGCTTGAATTTGACCAGTATTGATTTCTCTGACTGAAAGCTGCAGGAAGCTCATGAGAGGTGGTGTCAGGTTGGACACAAGGATCTGATATTGATAAAATGCTGAAGTACGCAGGCCGAGCAGAGCCAGCAGAGGTAGGAGAGAGGAAAGATTTCTTCGTCGCGTTCTTGTGATGTGGCAGCTTTCAGCTCCTACTTGTGATAAATGAATGAAAAATGAAAGGAATTGAGTGGCTGTTACTATAGTAACTGAGGATAGCAGGGCCTGCTGTGGCTACTGGTGAGCTAAGGAGATGTAGATATGATAAAACATAGATGTGATCTTTTCAGTGGCTCACATTTTAAGTTAAGTAGTAAAAAGATATAACCCTAATTTATATGAAATGTGTGGCGAGAGCGTGACTCACGCTGAAAGAGTCGGCAAGGATCGCTGTGATTGCTGTCGTTCGACTGGTTGCTGGACACAGACGAGACACTGGAGCTCTGGACGAAGCCAAAAGCGGCCAGACGGGCAGCTGGCTGGGTGGAGAAGCCTGGAGGACGGAGACCCGACTGGCCTGGTTTGAGCAGGAAGCTCTTGGGGGTGGTTTCTGGAACTCCTTCTCCTGACCTCTTTTGCTCTCCTGGAAATAGATGGGAAAATGTTACTGTAGTAGCAGTTGAATCTCCAAGACCTACTGAGAGAAGGGCCGCACTTTGTGTTTCACTGTTACAGCCCCGATTCCATCCAAAACATGTGATCATTTTGCCAATTTTGTCAATTTTGCCAAGTCAACATAACAGTAAAAAAAATACAGTATTTTTAATTTTTTTTTTTACCACATCAACTTCATTGATTTTTGTAAATATATCCTTATTCTAAGTTTGGTGCCCACAATGCATTTCAAACAAGTTGGGACAGGACAACAAAAAACTGTGAAAGCTGTGGAATGTTAAAAAACACCTGATTGGAACATTCCACAGGTAAACAGGTTAATTGGTAACAGGTGATATTATCATGATTGGGTATGAAAGGGCCATCCTTGAAAGGCTCAGTCATTCACAAACAATGTGGGGTGAGGTTTACCACTGTGAAATACATGATTATATAAAAAACAGATTCACGTCTCTGAAGAAGGTATAAACACAACAAAAACATAGATAAAAAACAGACAACCTCCATTCAGTTATAAAATTGCATATCAATAAGACAGAACCATATGTGGAAGCGGACTGGATTATGACTTATAATGTGAGCAGGTAGAAGTGCAAGTTGGTAGAATGTGTGAGTTACATTGCTGTGAAATTCTTTGCACTTCAAAGAGTTCAGGCGACAAAAGCCAAGCCTCGTCCATAAGCATGACGGGAAAGAAATGAAGTAAATCATTGAGAAAGCTGAAGATGATAACTTCTCTGCAGCACAAGTGGATGGGATGTGCACAGAATAGCAAAGTATGCAGAGAAGTCAGAAATCTCCCATGAAATTATTTTCCCACAATGGTCTAAATGGTTTGCAACACAAGCACCTAAGTGTGCAACCTGTCAAATATGCTCCTGTGATCTCTTGGTTTAAACTCTTTATCCCTCTGGGAAAACTGAATTACAAGTGATTAGTTCTCTTATTTTCCACTTCATGTGAAGTCAAATCATATGTAGCATGTGCTGACAACACAAGTACGTTTTCATTTGACTAAAATTCAGTGTTATAAAAAGTTATACTTTAGTAAAAGTAAAGAAATATTAAAAATATTACTTTGGTAAAAGTAAAAGTCACCCATACAAATAGTACTTGAATAAAAGTCTTAGTATCTGCTATTAAAATTACTTCGGTATCTGAAGTCATTTTCTGGCAATAAATGTACCTAAGTGTCAAAAATAGAAGTGAAAGCAAATTCTAAGTTTTTATACTAGGGATCGACAGATTCTCATCCTGGCCGATTAGTCGTCAGGTTTTTCTTTATCGGATTGCTGATCACATAAATTAATTTAAAAATGTACTATTTTGGCTCAGATTCAGCATGCAACCTGCAAATTAAATGGGAAACTAAAGTTATCAAAAAAAAAAATAAAAATAGAATTGCCTCCAAAATGTAGTGGAGTGGAAGTACAAAGTAGCAGAAAATGGAAATACTCAAGTACAGTACAAGTACCTCAAAAAGTAAAAATTCGCAAGCAGTCATCTCACCTGTGGGGTCCTGGTGGCCTTGGGTGGAGACTCCAGCTGCTTGACCAGAATGGCTTGGGGCCGTGGCCGACCTTTGACCAGTCTGCTGAGCTCTTGTCTTGGCTGCAGGCTGCCTGGCAACCGCCCCTATCCCCAGCTGAGGCCTCAGAGCTCTGGGTGAACGGAAGACACTGCCTCCCTCTTGGGAAACATGCTGGTGAGGGACATTACCAACACGGTCAATGATTGTCATCACAATAAAGATTTCAACTGATGGGGAATAAAGTGGGCATTTGGTATAATATAGATATAATATAGCTTTGTTATGGAGTGCAATAATAAAATAAATTCTTTCATTAGGTATTGTGATTTCATGTAATGATGAGGATAAAACTAAGACTAAAACTTTTGTATTATTCAGATATTTTGTCAATTGTTGCTATTTTGAGCCACCAGCATGTTACTATACTTCTTTAGCTTCAACCACTAATGACATGCTGCTTTGTGTCATGTGAATATATTTTTAAAAAGTCAATTTCTCACCTCTTGGAGATTTTTCTCTGGTATATCCTTATGAAAACTGTCTGACTTCCCACCATGCCTTTGGGGTATGGTGCTGCTTGGAGGTTTCATCCCAGTCACAACCATTCCTGGGGGATGGTACCCTGCCTTCTGCATCTCCTGTCTATATTTGTCAAACAGCAGGTTGGAGGAACATAGCACCGGTGTGGATTTAGGTTGACAACCAACCTTTAGATCTTTATGAGCTGGTGGGCTGGGGTAAGAAGAGAGTCTTAGTGGGAGCGTGGATGCATCTGTCACTTGCGGTGTTGCTTGAGGATTCTTTCGAACGTAGGTGATGATTTTTGGACGAACGTTTTTAGGCTTCTGGGGAGGAGAAGACTTTCTGGGTTCGGACTCTTTCTGCTGAGGCATGACAGGTTTGGGGATGCTACTGCTCAAACTTGTCTTACCTGGCAGTTTGACTGTTTGACTTAAAGCTCTCTGAGGGGAGTCACTATGCTCCAAGCTCAGTGCCCTGATGCCCTGGACCTTGGCTGGAGAACCAGGCGGTCGTCTCTTGGGGGAAGAGGTAGTTTTAGGGGAAGTAGGAGTTGCTGGTCGACTCGGGCTTCCCCATGGCTTCCTTCTCTCCAGACTTGAAGAGCTGGTGGTGACGCTGTTCTCAAAAGAGCCCTGCTTTTTTAAGGTGTTATCAAAGGAGTGCTGCTTTCTAAAAGTATTCTCAAACGATGGCTGCTTTTTAAAACTCTTGTCAAAAGAGTTTTGTTTTTTCAGTGTGTTATCAAATGATCCTTGTTTCTTCACGGCTTTGGATTCAAGTGATGACTGAGTCCCCTTTGTACTTGTTTTGCATGGGCTGTAGTTCACATCAGTGGGCTCATCAGCTTGTGTGCTTTTATCCATTTTAGTGTTGCTTTCTTCATGTGATTTTTCAGTGGCTAAAACCTTGTGCTCAGTATTTCTCCCTTGATCACAGTCTTGCTCTGAAACGGTATTCCCTGCTTTACTTTTCTGGTTATTGTTCTTCCTGCACTCGTCAATGACATCCTTACACGGAACAACTCCATTGTTCACTTGTACCTGTGATACCACATCTTTAACTGTTGAATTCAAATTCATGTCCACATCTTTCTGGTGTATTGTGCTTTTTCCAGCAGAATGGGAAGGGTGATCAGGTCTTTGAGAGGCCTCGACTCTTGCTCTCTTAGTGTCCATAGCATTGTCCATGGTTGAAATAGTGGACAGGCAGGACACAAAAACATCAGCTTCTGAGTTTAACTCAGTCCTAGATACCTCTGTGCTCTCAGAGACAAGAGAGGCACTGCATTCCAGCTCACTAGCACCATGGGTCTCCTCCCTGCTCTTATTAAATGTTGCCATTTCTACTGTCGCTTTGCTGCATGATGAAGCCTGAATATCCTTCCGCTCTGCAAGCCCGACAAAGTCCTCCCCATCCTCAACCAGGTAGGCCTCGAGCTCCTGACACTCCAACATCTCAAACTCAGCCAGCTCGGGGTCGTCACACTGGGAGTCCGTCCCCCATACGATGACTTTGTCCTGCTCTGCTGTTTCCGTCTGCAGCTCCGACAGACTGCCAGTATCACCCGTCCTCCCGCAATCCTCTCTCCGAATGTCATTGGCGTTGGCATCACCATCAGCCAGCACTCCACCCTCCTGATTGTTATTCCTTAACTCCCTCTCGAAGGGCTCTCTTTGCTCACACATTTTGGAAAGAGCTCTGAGTTTACAATGCCCTCAAGAGCTATTAAAACTCAATCATTCATGACATCAATCACGAAAAAGTCTGTCTACCCATCAAAGAGTCTTAATGCCACAGCAGGGGCCTGGGGGTGATTTTCACATTTTGTTCCAGTATGCCAATAATCAGAATGTTGAATATCATGTCTAATTTTAAAGATGGATCCTTATGACATCAAGGGTCCTTATCCTGCATAAAAACAAAAGATAACAAATAAAAAGATCAACAAAATGAGAGATTACTTATATAACATGGGTGTAACTTGTAAAAAAAAAAAAACCCAGCAAAATGCAGTACACAGTTCAGTAGTTCAGTCTGCTTAAGTATATCATGTATCTTTTTTTTCCAGGCATGAAACATGCATAGATTTATTTATTGTTTCCAAACCTGAATGAACTATTGATAGAGGGCTGTGTCTTCTTCTCTGGAATTCTATACTTAACCAGTAAAATAATATACTGTACTCTATATCCGATCACAACAGTGTAACATGTTCTTAGGATGTGGTTCTGTCTGATCTAGTTTCAGAAGCCATCCATGAATGTATGATCACAAACAAAAAAGTGAAACTAGGACAAACCTTATTAATGGTTTGTTACTGGCCAAAAAAATGTCTTCACTGGCTGAAAGTTAACTGATTATACCAGAAGAATACCATAAAGGTGGGCTTTTAAGACCATCATTTATCAGAGAGGAGAAAAAGGTCAAAAGGAAATCTTGCTTACATTCTAACATTCCAAATAAAACTACTGCACAGAAATGGATGAGCATGACAATTTGAATCAAGCGTCCTAGACAAGTCTTACTCTTTGTTTTATAGCTAACAAAAGGAATGTTCTCTCAGTTCCAAGCAAATGAAATGTTACCGATTCCTGAAAATATCGTTGATATTGATATAACAGCTCATCACTGGCTGTGTCATAATGACAGCATGCTTTGCTGCAGAGAAAACAGGTGGCGGTTAAGTCGGTTTGCTCCTACATTAGCTATGAATAAGTTAACGTGTAAAGTGTTTGTATTTAAAAATACTGTACATGTACACAGTATGTGAGAGGCCATGTCTGAACTACTGGTGCTTTTTAGAGCTCACCCAATGACAATCTTACTAAACTTTCTATAATGACTTAAAGATGTGACAGGAACACCTGCAAGCAGAATGCACTATTAGCCCCAAATCAAGTTGTTTCTGCACTCCTGAGGTCAGGAGGAACTTGTAATAAAATTAGGGAATTAATAAAACTATACTGACTCAAAGGGTGGAAAAAATATGTCAGTGCCATGTGGACTGACTTGCGCTGCTGAGATCATTGGGGGAACTTAAGCTTCTGACTGTCACAATGAATTTAAGGTTTTTGTGCACATGGTACCACTATGTGGCTACTAATTAGTGATTGAAAGAGATGAACTTAATACTTGTTATAATAACCCAATTATTACTAGCATGTGTGTTCACTTATATTCTGATAATAAGAGTCTCTGATTAGGCCTATACTGTGAATAGGAAGAAGCAGGGCTGACAGAATTTCACCACAAGATTATGGTAGTCAAACAAATTCATGATAAAGTTGGCAAATGGGATTACATGCAAACATGAGTGTAGGTAGGTGGAAAGAATCTGTAACCTTAAAAAAAAAAGTACAAAAAGAACAATTATACTAGATTAATGAACAGTGACGAGGCAACAAGATGAACTGATAAATGATCCACAAGGATTCATTTTTAATGAATTAACATCAAATCCGGTATATTGCAACACCCAAGAAGCCAGTGGTGCTGCAGTGTTGCTTTTTGTCTTCAGCCAAAAATATAATATAAAGGATGTCGGTAACTGACCTATTTACTGAGTGGACTCTTGTACAGAGAGCTTAAACAGACCCTCTGATGAGGCCGCAATTATTTCTCACAAAAGCACCTGCACATTAAAGTATCAACATCAACACATCTTTCCATTATTCATCTCTGGTTGTCAAGTTCAAGCAGATATCACAAAAATGACCCTTCACGTAAAGAAAAGACACCTTTTGTCACTGGATGTTATCATTTTCACTTAAGTAGTCATAACTGTTAAACAGTGTTGTGCCTTCCTGTTCATTTGAAGTCACAAAAGCGCTTTCACCAACTAAGTGACACGCCATGAAATTTGTTCATTTTACAGGGTTCATATGAACATTTGAACGAAATCAAATCAGCTTGTTCACCACTTTCCTTTAATTTTCAATTCGCTCAAAGACAATGACCGCAAAGTCACGTGACAAAAACAAAACAGACTCACTTTTCAGCTCTAGCATGGCATCTGGTAGCGGAAAAGCCAAGCCTGGGAGGCCTCTGGAGCTAACAGAAAAGAAGACGGTGACCTTTGCAAGCTCTGGCAGTCTAGCAAGGTCAAGGGACGAGGCAATTACTGATTTAAAGTCATGCTTGACAAGAGGGAACTCAGAGAGAATATACAGTACATTTTAGAAGACAATTGGTGGACATTGTACTTCCTAGGCATGTTAATTCATCGTCCCTGCATCTGACCATAACGCACATTGACTGTGATTTAGTTTTTAGTGGTTTAATCATTGTGAACTAGCATAATGCTGTAAACGTTGGCAAACAGGCACCACTGGGATTTGAACCCAGGATCTCCTGTTTAAGAGACAGGTGCTTTGACCATGCAGAGCTTCATGTGAACAATTGAATGAATTGTCCTTGTTTGGCTCGATTACCAGGAAACCCGACGGAACTAATGCTCCACCTCATTCCCTTTGCTTCCTATTTATGTCCTAAATTCACTCACACAGCAGGAAATAACATCCAATTTCCCTTCTTATGAAAATAAACCTGTGCTGCTGTGTGATGATAGATTTTGCTGCTGGAACAAGGATGGCCACATTTATTTATTAATGACCACACAACCGAGGTCAGTGGTAAGCTAGTTCAACAGTGTCAGCAACATCAAAGAGCATTTACACTATGTTTTCATCCTTTTATATATCTGGAGGTACACTTACTGTACAAAGAAATGCGAAGAGTATCTGTTTGAGTTACAGGCTAACACACAACCATACATGCTGTCTCAGCACCTGCACTGCAGAGCAGAGACCAAAGAATCTGATTCCTTTGCACCTGCCTCTCCCCAGCCTCCCTATAAGGTATCTCATAGTACTGTATGGTTACTGCTCAACCACACAAAGCCACGAACTCCCTCAGGGTAAACAAATAAAAGATAAAGATTCTTACATGTGGTGTGCCTGGAAGAGTATGACAAGAGATGACAAATTGTAGAAATAAGGTCTTCTCTCAGAGAGAAGGTACGGTCTGCTAATAGGATTGTTTCTGCTGCAGCCATGATTGCTCTTCATTGATTTCCAACTCCAAATCAATGATGTGCTGTACAGTACTGTACTGACACAACTGTACACTATATGACACTTACCTGTTTTTTTTTTTGCTTTCATATTTCAAGAGCATGGAAGATAAATATATTAAGGATGCAATAAACAACTGGGAGATGGAGAGTCAACATATCTGGTACCACTCAATTTAAATAATTTGATAACTGACCCTAAAACAAAAAGGAAAATTAAACTAATGCTCGCATGTAACATTAATATCTCTCAGAACCCCCAAAATACATCCTTTTCTTCCTTTAAGGAGTGTAAAAACAATTACACCTAAATCCTTTTCACCCTACCTGCCCTAATTTAGTGAGTTAAGTTCACTTCGCTCTTACTGTGGACTTGATGACTTTCTGCTTCACTCTCTCCCATGCTGAATGAAATTAAAAGCAATACAGTGATAATTAAACATTTTAAATTTATTTCACCCTCTTCACAAATCTCTGGAGAGCTGGGCATCACAG
This sequence comes from Hollardia meadi, assembly GCA_037974645.1. Taxonomy (NCBI): domain Eukaryota; kingdom Metazoa; phylum Chordata; class Actinopteri; order Tetraodontiformes; family Triacanthodidae; genus Hollardia; species Hollardia meadi. Next base: position 9,301,061 of record JBBPCS010000023.1, read on the forward strand.
AAGGTGATGCTGCGAGTCTTATTATCTAAAAATGTGCAGCCAAGTGAGTGACTGAAGTGATATATTACCACCCCATTTGCCATTTCCACCCACACTGCACATACTGATCTACTGTACACGCAAGCCGTCTGTGTTCTATGCCTATTCCTGTATTGTTACTTCTGTCCCTTTGGGGTTTTATTTTTTAATGTTCCTGGGTTGTTTTCCTCGCACGCTTTTCCTGCTGCTGCAACAGCTGATAATGTTCCTGCGGTGACACCATAATGGCAGGAGGAAATTTATGTTCCCCCTCAACATGCTTCCCTGAGCATGTTTCCCCATCCCCCCCATTGTTCGGCATCTCACCCTGCCACCTGCCTCCTGATATACACCATGATGTGGAGACTTTCATCAGGGCCTCTTATGAAATCTGTACAACCTTGTGCGAGTGTCTGAGTGTGTGTGTGCTCAAACAATTTGTTTTTCTCAAGGAAACCGAAGCTCCTTCAGTTTTTGCAGCCATACATCTGAAGCAGAGCACAGATCGAGCCCTTCGTTTGCTTGATGCTTAAACTGGATTCCTCATGAAATATTGAGGATGAATGAAAATGGAGGCATCAGTCTCTCCCTCACATTTTTTTTAACGCTTCAGTGGCCCTGACTTCTTTGTGTGACCAACCAAAGCTCACAGAAGATCAAACCAGTAGCAGTAGCAAAGGAGTGTATCTCTGAGGCCTACAAGTGAAGGCACACACTGCAGGTTCAGAAGCAACGTGCATGCGTTAAAACCTCAGCAGCAAAAATCTGACACTCACACTCCAGGGCCTACTGATGTTCAGGTTATAATGTCCCTCATTTCACAGTTTCTAGAAGTGCGACTACACCATTGACATAAATAAATAAAGAACCCTAACCTTTTATATACAGGTCTACACACATGATCCCCAAACAGGAAGAAAAAGAGGAGCCTTTGCTGCTTACAGGATACTGAAACACAAACATGAGTTAGAGATGAGAGAACGCACGGGTCTGACCCCCCTACACACGCGCGCGCACACACACACGCGCACACTTTGAGGTGAGTCCACCGATAAGCGGTCTTATTTCCCCCCACATTGACTCACTAGAAATTGCATTACGTTATTTGTTGTATTAACATAACGTTAATACAAACACGTCCAACAACAGGATCATCCAATAGCTCAGATCCAGCAGTGTCAATAAATCCAATTTATCACTGCCGCTGATTTAAGATTGAGACAAAAAAACAACACACCCACCGCCCCCACAGTGAAATGGTGGCCCTTACCGTTAAGATCCAGGTAATCCGCCGAGGAGGAGTTCGATAGTGGAGGGAGGAAGAAGAAGGAGGAGGCTCACGTCCAGGTTGAGCTGTGATATAGAGGACACCATCTGCAGCATCGCTGGAAAACAGGGAGGAGAGGAGACTCAAACGCCCATGTACACATGGGCACAGGTCGCCCCCTGCAGGTGATATCAGACATTTATTTTCCATTCAACTGTTTAGGGCTACACACAGACTGTTACATACTGTAGCATCAGACCATATACACAAAAAAATGACCTCACAATAATAACAATAAATTAATCCTGGTGTTCCCTGTAAATTACTTCGATAGATTAGAGCCTTATTTGTGTCGTTTTCTTTTGTCAAAGAGCATTTAAGTCCATTATTATTATTATTATTAGTAGTAGTAGTAATTGTAACTGGACAAAATGTCATATATAGACCTACAATATCCAGTACTTAACCCATCTTACCTTTTTTTGGTCAATCCAAACCGTTTGCTGATAATGAAATATATTTTCATCATTTATAAAAACATTTTTAGCACATACTGAAAAACATTGTTAAAAAAAAAATTACTGGTGGGATGTGCACACCTCATTTTTCCAAAAATCAAAGACAGAAGTCTGTGGCTTAAACTTTCACCATTATTTATTTACAACAAAATATACAAACAATATACAACATATTGCAACCAATAATAAACACATGCTGAGCAGCTGACCTTCACCACTATGATACACGGTCGGCTTAAGCTAGTTTCTAACTTACCAGTGCTACAAAATCTATTTCAAGCTTCATAAAGTTTTAAAATTTTAAATTGGTGCAGCATGCAAATGTTTTACATAAAACAGACAGTGTCAAGGGGAAAAATTCCAACCATTTGTGGTTTCATGAGTGTGGACGAAGCCTCACGAGTTTGAACGAGACTGTAGTGTAACTAGTGAAACTAGGGCTCCATCATACACACATAATGAATGGCTTTACTTGGAGCTTTCAAACCAATATATTACATCTATTGACATAACGGCTACAATACTGATGGCACAGTTTGCATTAGTTAATTGTTTTATATAAGGCTTGGTTCAAAAGATTTTATAGATTAATGCTGACGGGTTGTAATATGGTAGTAGCTTTAAAGAAAATCAAAACTATTTACAAAGATTGACATGAAATGCCAGTAATTGGCATTTCTTTTAAAATAGATAATGCTAGATGATGCTCATGTGATTTAATAATAAGGAACAAAACTTAAAGTCATAACATCCCCGATTCAAACATCGCCCATTTTAAATAAAGACAAGTTGCTTTATTACTTGGTATTTACAAAACAACTTAGTGGGCGTAAAACAGTAACATTCTGCAGCGCAATTGTATTTGACAATGTTGCTTCAAAGTTACATGCACTGGGTTTATTTACAAAAGTAGTAGTTTTCATTTCAAACAGGACTCGCTCAGCAAAATATTTTTAACCTTGTTGCATTTTCAGTCTTTGGTGAAACTCTTTAGCTGCCCTGGGAATCTGCACACACTCACAGTCTGCTTTCATTTATAGCAGTAAATAATGCCTGACTGGTTGAAACTGACATATATTAATGCTTGAGGTACACAGTTACTGTTGGAGCAGGAATGAAACTGACCCCCCCCCCCCTTTATATGTTCTCCAGTAGCCTTTGTTGTTAAGAAAGGCCGTAATAACAAAAAAAACCTACATCACCAACTGATTGTACTTCATCCCATTCATTTGTATGCATGTGAACTAAGAAGAGAAAATGATTCACTAAGGTGAAACTTCTCTTATAGATTATATTATGTTTATATACAGTAGGGTTTTCAGAATTTTAAAAGCGTGCAATTATATACAGACAAATATATACTGTATATATATATCTCACAAATCTAGCTTATGATAGAGCAATATCATAAAAGGCGAAACATTTAGTTGGGATATAAGGCACTTAGAATACATCTTCTGAAGTATCTGAAATCAATTCACATAGCAGCTTTTTTGGCTAGTTTAAAACTGTGCTTCTATATTAGAGACTAGTCTAGAATAGTCTATTTGATCGGTTGTAAATGTGTGGAAAACATCAATCAGCTAGAACACAAATCCACGTAACTCTTTCACACAGAGATATACCTATCAGAAAACAATGTACCAGATTATTCTGAGCACCACAGTGCATTTATACTGTTAATGTAACAACAGATTACATTCAGAAGCAAAAAACCTGAAGTTGTACCTGAGGTTAAATCAAAAGAGCTCAAAAGGCACTGAGGAACAGTGAAATTCTCAGCTGTGTTTGAGAATTATTATTTGCTGATTCTTAGTTAATGCAATTAATTTTAATAAAATAAAAAGATGTGGATTTTAAGTATAATATTCTGTGGGATTTGGACACAGTAGCTGGCACTGTGGCTCCTAATGCAGCAAGACGAGTGCCAAACATTTACCAAGACATTTGCCAAACACATGCAAATGTGTCCGAAAAAAAAAAATTAGCCTCATTAATCTTTTATTAAAAGTCAGTATTTCATTCACCGATTCAGTATTTTTTTTGTCTTTTCTTTAAAATAAGTCGAGTTAAATAAGCCATTACAAAAATAAAAACAATGGAGGCTTATAATTCTGATATACCGTGGATTAAGGAATCCAAATAAAGTTTAAAATGACTTTATGTAAAATATACATCTTGTAAAAACTTTATTAAAACTACCTGAGCTTTGCATTTGGTTGCTGTCCACAGACTTGGTTGTTTAGTGAAACTGATCATATCAAAATGCAAAGCATGAAAAAATACTTCTTAATTAGGAAATAAAATTTTCTGAAATAAAAACTTTTTTTTTCAGATTTATGGGATTAATCTAGTCTTTTTAAAAAGTTTCAGCCTTTTTCACTTCTCTCAAAAAGCCAAGCTAGACAAGATTTTTGACCAGAATAAGGGAACCATTTAACACACTGGTTGGAGGGGTTCATAAAAGCCTCCATATGTCTCCTTGATTTGTGGCCATTTCAAATTATTTAACACAGCGTTTGATATGCAGAATAGATTAGTGAACCTCCTGTAGCCTCAGGAATCTTCATCGTCTCCAGTGGCATTTTGTGTGTCGTGTAGAAAGGCCTCCTTCTCTGTGGCCATGGGCTCCTCCTTTATTGTGCAGGCTGGTGTGTGGGTGGCAGACCTGCTCAACACTGCCTCCGCACTGTTGCGAATACCATAGCTGAAGTAGATAAGGAAACCTACAAATGTGGTCGAAACATTGTGGAAAATACATTAATTCCTTTCTAAAACATAAGTACAGTGGAGAGATAATATGTGACATTGTTGGCCAACAATCCAAAGTACCTAAGGCCATCCAGATGGCAAAGCGCATCCAAGTTCCTTTGTCGAGCTGCATCATCAGATAGACGTTGATGAACAGACTAGTAACTGGGAGAAAGGGCAGCAGGGGAACCTATGAGGAGAGAGTGTATGTGTACTTAATGAGTAATGACAACCTGAGATATGAGATCAATTCCACAAACACTGCTGATGTGCTTATGATGCCACAGGCTCTGACACTTCTAGTTGCTGTAGCCTACTCTGTCGCTACAGTTGCTCCCCCCTTTAGCTCTGTAAAACCAGTCTTTGCTAAAACGCATCGCTACCCATGAGCCAGCGTGAGACTGTCACCACAGTACCACAGAACTCACGTATGCTGTGACATTATCTGGTGGTGATGAGCTTAATCAGTAGTGTGCAAACTCCTTTGGCAAGATTTTAAAGGTAACAGACATTCATTTATATGAAAAAAAGCCCTACATTCCAGGTTTAAGTAGTACCGTTACCCGAGCAAAGGACTTAAATACTTCTTTCACAACTGACTTGAGCAATAATGTTAAGTACACACAATTTGTAGTTGTTACGGACTGAATTGGTAGCTCCTTTTTCTCATACAGGGTTCATTATTTAAGCTGCTTTGGCCCGCCTACTCCTCCTTCTTATCCACTGCCCCTGCTTTGCAACCCACCTCCGCCCCAGCTCCTCCTTTTTATGTTGTGTCTGACTTTAGCCCTTTTTACACAGGGATTGCACAATATTGCCACAACGAAGACCTTCTCTATGCCACCTTTTTATATTTACACTGAACAAAGCTACAGCACCGCACCACTGTGTCTAGTGTGACGTTTTACATGCGCGACGAGCAGCGCTTTATAAACAATGGAATAACATGGCAATAACAATTATTTACGTCCCTGTTATGTGGCGGATGATCTCGTCCTCTGCTCGGAGGGTAAGTAGCTCCCGAACGCTGTGTTGTGTCCACAATTTGTAAATTGTTGATATTTTCGGTTATTTTTCTTGCTGCTTTGTGTTAGCTGCTAACTGCTGCTAGCTGCTTTTAAATCTCCCAGTTGTGGATCGCACACATGTCGACAAAATGTCACAGCCCTGTCTCGTCGAACAACTTTGACCCCCCATTACGCCTCCGTGATGTTTATACAGACGGCGAGGCGCAACAGGCCCACATTGAACAGGCTATGTAAAAGGGGCTTTAATGTCATTTCTGTTGTCGTTGATGCCTGCTCTGTTCTGTTCTGGACCCTAAAGGGGTCTTTGCTGCTTGCGCTCCCCTGCCTTAGCCTTTCCATGTAGGCACATGGAAGGGCAGGGAGCTTCCAGAACAGAGCCATACCCCCAAATATAACTTACTGCAAATGGGAATCTAAGTTTCTTTGGCTAAAGTGGTCCCGACTGAACTACAATAAATGTGTTTTTTGTGGAAAAAGTGCATATAAGGGGTTATTGAGCTTTCAACAGTGATCTACACATCACCTTTAGCACATTTTGAAAATGTTATTTGTACGTGACACTGAAACATTGTGAGAAAACACATTGGTGAAAGAACACTCTACCTTGAAGGCAAGTTTGGCCTTGCTCTGCGGCTGTCTCCACACAATGATGGTGAGAATCAGACAGACCACCATGATAATGCTGAGGACAGACACTGACCAGGTTTGTAGCCCTCCTTGAACAGCTACTATACTGAAGACAATCACCAAAACACCTGGAGGGAAAGATGGTGATCAGATGATGTTCTGTATCAGTAGCCAGGTGAATCATTCAGGCACTTTCATCCAGTTGTCTCTGGGCTTCGTATGTGTCTCACCAAGTACAGTGGTGCAAATGTTGACGGCAGACCCGGACTGAGGGGACGGTTCTGTGTTCGAAGGATTAAGTAGAGTTTTGATGGTAAAGCGGTCCTCTGGTTGCGGTAACATGTCAACATTATAAGACTCAACAATTTCAGGCTCATCCTGAGTGTTGGCCATCTCATAAGCCACAATGGAGTGTTCAGGCTGGTACCTTCAGACAGCAAAACAGACAGTCAAAACCACACGTGGAAACATCACATCACATTCATTCTGAGAATAGATGTTTCTTTCTAGTGAATACCGTGATTTGCGTGACTCATTAATGTAATCTAACATTAGTCAAACACATGAAATGCAGAAAAAAAGGGGACTATCTTTGGCAGACGCCTCTTAGTAAGGCTGGAGATCAGTAGGTTTGGTAATGCCGGAGCTCAGAGTCAGAACAGTTTTAACTTTGATAAATTCCCAGTGGATATTCTCATCCTCAAAGACTCAACAAACCTGTGTTTGATATAATCACAGCAAATGGAAGAGTGTGTGTCTTTAACACTTGCACACAAATCTGTACTGACTGGATTGATTAGTCTCCAACTGGGTATTAAAATTTTTTAAGTGAGAAGTGTTGTTCAGCCTGGTAATCCCCTTGTGTCCTCTAAATCTTAGACTGCATGTAATGTAATCTGAGAGATGAGTAGTACCTGAGGACCAGCACACAGGCAGCCACCAGAGAATAGGCCAGCAAAGTGCCAATGGACATGAGGTCAACCAGGTCCTTCAAGTCAAACAAGAAAGCCATCACAGCTGCAGGACACACAAGAGAAAAATTCACAATGTCTTCAAGATGACAGACGTCTTCAAAATGATCCAAAAAGTTTAAAATGCACAAAGCACATCAACCACAACATATTGCAGATACTGTATTTTTAGATAATCCATATTTTTAGAATTAATCATTTTCAAACTATCACTGTACAGCTCCATTTCTTTACGACTTTTTTTTTTTACGACATTTTGCCACAATCCTCCTTCTACAAGAGGCACTGTAGTTTTTGGCCTCATCCCAGCTACGTACCAGACAAAAGCCCTGCCACCAAGGTGGAGATGATGGGTGTTTTCCGCTCGCTGACACGTGCCAGAAACGAGAAGAGCAGACCATCGCGAGCCATAGCAAAGATAATTCTTGGAAGTGGAAACATGGAGCCAAGGAGACTAAGCCAAGGATGAAGGAAGGAGGAGGAGGAGGCAGAGATTTTTAACTTGAAGAAAAGTCTCTCAACCGGTTTCACACAAGGCCTCAACTGCAGCCATTCTCAGACAAACATCTTAATAAACGATGCAGAATGCTGTATTCAGGATGTCTCTGTGTCGGTTTTGTACATCGCAGTAATTGAAGAAATATTAAATTTGCAGGACTATCCTTTTTTGGTATGATCAAGTTTGTTCGAGTGCTTGTGTTGAGGTCATGTGCACCAAGCGTGTCTTGTAGGGTTTAGATAGTAACCCCAACCAGTTAGTAGGTTTTGGTCAGGACCTCACCTGCCACAACACCTGATGTTATTGTAGCTGTTAGAGGGGATTTGGTTCGTGGGTTGATTTTAGCCAAACATTTGAAGAGCAGGCCATCGTCTGCCATGGCCCAGATCACTCTGGGCATTGGGAACATGGAGCCTAGTAAACTAGTACGGAGAGAGAGAGAAAAAAGCATGCCGTGCAAGTGAATGCAAACAGTTATAAAATATAACAGGGGAGTGTTGACACAAAGTTGGGAGCACACTACTGTCTAAAATATTGTTTGCTGTAGCATCAGGATTTCCCTTAACTGGAACTAAAGGGCCCAAAACTTAAAAACAGCCCCAGACTAAAAATACATAAAAATTGGACATGGGTATCCACATACTGTGCCCTTGGCCACTGTAAATTATCTAAGACTATATAATATTCAGTACTCTCCACTTATTAATTGGCTATAAAACAAGATATAACACGCATGCCAAGTTTTGTTGATGCAATTTGTATTTCTGCCAATGGTGTAACACCATTCTATTGAGCTAGAGGTAGCAGGAACGCACCAAGCAGAAAAACTGCAGTGATGCCTGCAAGCATGTTAACATGAATGTTAACAATACATGTTTCAAACTTTGAAGAGAAACTGCTTTGCAAAAGTATTAGGAAGGAATTTCAATAAAAACTTTTGTTAGACCAAGTTTATACACACACAAGGTTTATCAGTGAGCAGTTTCTTAATACTATGACTAGTTCATCTTATGTACTGAATTAAATAAAAGAGAATCTAATAAAATTATATTCTCTATATTCCTCTATTAAAAACATTCAGTGTACTGGTCACGAATCATTACGTCCTAAAAAAAGCATGCAAACATTTACAAGTCCTTGATGACTTTTCACACCAAGGGGTAGTAGGAGAGCCTCTTACCTGGTCGACAAGGCACATAAAGAGCCAATGGCCACTGCATAAGTGGCTCCCTCCCAGCCCACATATTTAAAGGCCACTGGCAGCGGACTGTTCATGTCCAGCATGAAGTAAGGCATCATCACAGTGAGGGACGCGGACACAGCGAAGTATGCCACAAAACAGACGAGGAGCGAGGCCACAATTCCGACAGGAATGGCCCTCTGAGGATTCTTCACTTCTTCTCCTGGGAAGGAAACAATATTGCAGATGTTAGAGAGTAGGGGTCATGTGTGTCAATGATCAATTTCCATGTATTCCCATCTCACCTGTCGTGGCAATGCAGTCAAACCCTATGAAGGCATAAAAACAGGTGGCAGCGCCAGACAAGACTCCAGACCAGCCAAAAGGCATGAAGCCGCCTACACCGAGACTTTCTTCTGACGGTAAGGGATTAGACATACTGAAAGAAAAAGGAAGAAAACATTTGCTTGTTTGTAACACAACTCTGGCATTTAATTAGGCACATTAAACATTTTGGTAATAACCTCTTAATTTCACTCACTTAAGGCTTGAGTTGCTGGTGGCATTGAGAATTTCTTCAGGGTTCAAGTTCCAGTTTTTTTTGTTTCCTTTGACAAAACCAGAGATGACCACAAACAGCAGCACCAGTATATTGATGCAGGTGAATACTTTATTCACCAAGGCTGACTCCTTCACTCCAAATGCAAGCAGTCCTGCCAGTAGTTAAAGAAAGAGAGATGAAAGCCAACGATTTTTTTTTGAAAAAAAGGGGAGGAAAATATCAGAAGAAACACGAGAGAGCGGTCCGAGCTGATTCTCACCTGTAAGAATGATTATGATGACGACTGCAAATATGTCTGGATACTCTGCCAGGACACCCGGAGCGTTTATCGTCATGTATCGTCTGCAGAATTCCTCAATGTGCCTTCCGATCAGCTCGTCAAAGGTTGCGCTCCATGCTCTGGCCACACTTGAAGTTCCTGTGCAGAGGCAAGTATTCATGTGAAGTGAACAACATCTAATATAGCAGCCAACTCATTTCCGTCCTTATTTAAAATGTCTCACCAATGACATAAGAGAGGATGAGGTTCCAGCCTGTGATAAAGGCCCAGAGTTCTCCAACTGTCACATAGCTATAGAGGTAAGCTGAGCCAGTTTTGGGGACACGGGCTCCGAACTCGGCGTAGCACAGACCAGCCAGGACCGAGGCGAGGGCAGCAATGAAGAAGGAGAGGACGATGGCAGGCCCAGCACTGTCTCGGGCTACAGCTCCAGCCAGCACGTACACTCCAGCGCCCAGTGTGCTGCCGACGCCCAGGGCCACCAGGTCCAACGTGTTAAGGCATCGAGAGAAGTGGGAGTCCTCTGTGTTACAGTCTACAACCTTCACCCGCAGGAGCTGCGTACCAATGCCCTTTAATGTTGCCCCAATCATCTTGTCTGGCACTCTGCACCAGAAGCTCTGCAGGAGGTAACCTGCTGACAAAACAAGACAGGAATGACAGTTGTGAAATTACTATGCATTTGTAAACAGGCAAAATAAACTAAAAACTATGGTGCCATTCTAGTCTCAGGTCAGTTAACTCTTTTGATAGCGCTATTGGTCTGTATGCAGTCAAAATTGTCCCATAATTCTTTGTAAAAAATTGTCATTGCCATAAAAACTTTCATTGGTAACATAGATTTACACTGACATAAAAGCTTATTGGGAATGTGCTTGGGATTAACAAGAATGGTTGTGGCTGCATTGTTGGTACAGTACATCCTACATATTAATAGTATGTACTGAATACTAGATATAGAGCGATTATGGACCTGGTCGATTATCAGGTCCAGCATTCAGCATTTCTCTGTTTTGTTCAGTTTTCCCCCCATTGCAGATAAAATAAATACATTTAAAAATGTGCTACTTTAGCTCTGATGCAGCATCCTCTCTCTGCCTTTAACAAGCTGTCCGTCTCGCTCAATATCCTGCCCCCAACACTATGTAATTGGTCATAAGTAATCAATAATATTTACATTTCATCTCTGGTTATTTTAAATTTTGACACTAATATTTTCATTCATACTGAAAATGTATATCAGTTCTAAGTATTGGTTATCATTTGCCTTCATTTTAAAGAACCGCAAAGGCTATAGAGATACAGTATTACTACTCTACTCCTTTTCTGTTCTCTTATTCAATTACTACGATCTGTTATCAATTTATATTGCTCCAGGTTAGGGTGTTGACAGCAGCTACACATCAGCTTGATATACTGTAACATGGTTACAGATTTTTTCTCATCTAACGACAGTATGCCAAATTAAGCAGATATTGTTAAACAAAGCAATATCGATTACAAAGACAGCAGTAATGGACCTACTTACTGTCACATTTTATATCCCACTGTCTATTGAGCAATGACGAAACAGAAACAAGTAAAGGGAACCATGATGCCACCAGTTACAGCACTATCTTACTAACAATTTCATTATGTTTTGTCAATATTCTGCAAGGCATCACCCTAGAAGTCCACGATCCCATTTAAAACCCTCTTCCGATACAGCATAGACAAGACAGTACTCACTTTCACAACACAATACAAAACGCGATCTTCTGTCTTCACCAATATATAGTTTCTTTTCTTTCTTTTTTTCCGCTTTATAAACCCTCTCAACCACTTTCTGCAGACTGTAGCTGTCAACTAATTTCCAGTCAGGTTCAGATGAGTAGAGCTGAGGGAGACGTTTACAAGTGCTGCCTGACACGTGACGCAGACGCCTCTTAGTGTACAAACCATTCAGGAGCCCAGCTCACAAATAGAACAGTGACACATGGCATGGCATTTGCAGCTAGAAAAAAAACATGTCCCTTGTTGTAATCCTTTCAAATTTTATATAAAATAAATACTTAACTAAGACTTTTGCTGGTACCGATCATAAATGTGGCCTGTATTCGTAATTCAGTCAAATAAGACGGTATAAACCACATCAGAAAGTTAGGATGAGTGCAGAAGACTCTTCCAGAAGAAGAGAAGATTTAAGCACTAAATGAGCCAAAAGTTGTTGCTGAACAGTTTTGTGATGCCCGTCTAGGTTATGATGACCTGGACAGCTGGAGCCAGACATTTCATCGGGCCAACAGTTTGATTAGACCAACACGCTCAAGCCTAAACAATCCTTGTGAATGCCCACACAGCTGCTAACTAGAAAAGGAAACCAAAGGTAAAACCGCATCTGTGTACTTCTCACATCAGTCGAAAATGTGAACAGAAGTAGGACATGAAACAATATGTCCTTATATGTTGTGCAAGCAAGAACATATGTCACATCACAGCCCAGGCAAAAGGGGTGACAACAGCCAGTGGTTCATAATTTGCACAAGATGTGACATGCAGTGGCCGAGCTAAAAAAAGAGGGTGGGCAGGATAGGACCCTGCCCTCTTCTCAGCCAATCATTGGATTCGACACCTGCTCGTGACACAAAGGGGACATGTGGGTGAATTCGGAATAGTACTCAGTCACATGCTCGTCACTATTTGGCCTGAGGGACAATACTTCAAATGTCGTTTATCTTAACTGTGATGGATTATATGCCTGGAGAAGACAGCAGACTTACAATAAGACAAACAATACTTTAATATATGAGATCAAATTTTAAATTAGTATAACTCGAAACCACAAGAAAATTGGCTAGTATTGGTATTTTAGATAAAGCATTTAAAAAAATTTCTATGGGGCTACAAAAAAAAAAGAGAAGACATTTCTAATAACTTTTATTTAAATTAACGATAAAGACAACATAACACCCTTAAAAACACAGTTGCACTCAAACTTTAATACTGAACCTGCATATCTGTGTTGGCTGAATTTAAATGCTGCAAATGTTCTATTACATAAAACTGAGACACCTGCAGAACCGTCAAAGCACATTATCCAAGGATCTGAGTATGCAATTTGTCATTTTTCAAAACACACATTTGATAAGAGCTGCTGTCTTTGATTACAAATTTCCCTGCATGAATTCAAAAAGAATATGACAGCAGAGAGCCAATTCAGGGACCACTGAGCTTCCACCTGGCATGTGAAGGGTATTTAGCAGCACTACAAAAAGTCCACCTGCCCAAGTGGTGTTACTGGGGACGGAGCAAACAAAGTGCCATGTGAGGACGATCGTAAAACAGGTAGCTTACACAACCAAAACAAACTTTCCTTTCCAGGGATTTGGGCCTTAGTGACACCCCAAGGGCCACACTGACCTTGTAACAGCAATGCTACAAAGGACAGAATGTAACAACAACAACAACAACACCATTACAACATTATCTATTAGAAAAGGAACAACAGCTTTGACCATTTTCTCAGCTTCACAGACGGAAGCCTCGAAGTGGGTTTTAACACACGTGCAATGTATCTTCCCCTAGCAGAAAAAAAAGAGAAATTAATTACCCCTGACCTTTAAAATTTAAAGGATCCTGTTCATGACGCAGGCAGATAAATAATCACTGAGGTCTGAATATCTCAATTTCTTAGTAGTTTAATGCCTGAACATAAAACTCTGTGGGAACATGTTTCAGCATTTGTATAGGTACATATGATGAGGAGTGTTTGAGGAACACATTACATGCATTTTGCAACTTTGTATAAGATTTTATTGATACTATAACTGTAACTGAGTCTGTAGGGATTGACTAGAAGATTATATCCTACCCTTTGCTCACATCAGAAACAATAGCACAAAATATTTATTTCAGTCCTCACGATCTATTATTCTTTAGAGCTATATACACACACACACACACACACACACACACACACACACACACACACACACACACACACACAATAATAGTATCATCCATGATTAAATTGTGAGATGTTGACACTCTATTTTAAAGGCAGGTGCAGTGGCAAAAACAGTCCAGTTAGAGCTCAGCTGACATGTCACCTTGCTGCATTCTCACTGACTTGAGTCTTTACACTGTGTGCCTCCCTCATTGTTTGGATTCTGACTTCATAAAAAACCATAAATGTCCGGATTACATATCCCACAAACCTGTTTGACTGGTATTTCATAGACTGTATCTTCATACACGTGTATAGGAGTGTCTCTCTGACCACTGCACAGCACCGTGCCCATAATATTGCTATAAAACATATAGAAATTCACATAGGTGATCCACACTGTGTATTTAAAATGCTCCAATGCTTGTTTGAATTAATTTTAATATTTTAAAAGCAATTTTCATGTCTCATTGGCCAACATGTCACAGACATGCAAGTTTTGCATTTCTTTTCTAACTTTTGTACATACCAAAAACTGTCCTAAACAAGTCTGTTTTAGCCAAAATTGCACATAATTTTTATTTGTTTATTTATTTACTGTGAATTCAACCGGAGTAGAAAATAAACAGTCGTCATTACAGATTTCTAATACAACCCCAATTCCGATAAAGTTGGGACGCTCATTAAAAATATTAATAAAACAGAATGTCAAAAAGGATTAGGAAATTATCACATTCAATTCAAATGAAAACAGTACAAAGACAATATATTTAATGTAATTTCTCATCAACTTCATTGATTTTGGTAAATATATCCTTATTCTGAATTTTATGCCAGCAAGACGTTTCAAACAAGTTGGGACAGGGGCAACAAAAGACTGGGAAAGTTGTGGAATGCTCAAAAACACCTGATTGGAACATTCCACAGGAAAAGAGGTTAACTGGTAACAGGTGATAGTATCATGATTGAGTATGAAAGGAGCATCCTCGGAAGGCTCAGTCCTTCACAAGCAAGGATGGGGAGAGGTTCACTACTTTGTGAAAAACTGCGTGGGCAAACAGTCCAACAGTTTAAGAACAATGTTTCTCAAACCGCAATTACAAGGAATTTGGGGATTTCACCATCTACAGCCCATAATATCATCAAAAGATTCAGAGAATCTGAAATCTCGGCACTTAAGGAGCAAGGACGAAAACCAACACTGAATGCTCTTGACCTTCGATCCGTCAGGTGGCACTGCATTAAAAACGGACATGATTCTATGAAAGATAATACTACATGGGCTCAGGAACACTTTGGAAAACCATTGTCAGTAAACAGTTCGTAGCTGCATCTACAAATACAAGACTTCGGGCTAAAGAGGACAAGGACCATCCAGATTGTTACCAGCGCAAAGCAATTTTTTTGACACGTGTTGCAGGCATCAAATTCAGAATGAGTGTATATTTGTAAAAAACAATAAAGCTTAACAGGTTGAACATTAAATATTGTACATCCACAAACCTAGACAATGTTTTATCTTGGCATTGCACATTCAGCAATTTAAAAATGTAACACCACAGGTTGTACTCTGAACACTAAACAGCCTGATTCAAACTATTTTAACTTAACCTCATTGACAAGCAGACCCACCCGATGTAAGCATGCCAAGAGAGTAATACAGCCAACTACATGGCTATGCTGATTGGACAAATTACTTTATGTTGGTAAAACCTTGGGTGACATATTGTAAATAATGCGGCTCTGCGGATAAGGAGCCTTTCAATGTAATATTATGTTTTGATGGTTCAAGAAATAAGCTATTTCAAGTCTGGCTAGTCTACGGGACATTTCAAAATTAAGAAAAAAGATAGCAATGTAGATTGTGGATCCTGATTGCAATTAAATAGATTGTGATAGGTTATTATTTTTTTGGCCAGATCGCCCACCCCTGGATTAAATAGTTCTTAAGTCTGTTGCAGGAAATTCTGAAACTTTTGTTTCCAGAGATAGTGTTTTCTTATTGAGCTACAGTAGCAAAAATAAGTAATATTGTACTAAAAAACAAACAAACAACAACTTTGGAATACACACAATTTATTTTACAAACTGAGAATTCGGGAGCCTTGTATTAGCTTTGGATGAACTTTGCTTTTTGTGCGTAAGAAGAGCTGCAGAGATTGTCCCGGTCTCTTACATTGGAATTGCATTGTAAGGGGTCTCTCTCCAGCCACTATGGACAGGAAGAATGACTCCAGTGACCAAAACCACTTGTAACCACATTTTAAGATAGACTTGAAAGAATGTCACCCCAAAGTATACCCGATGATTTACAGATCAAAAGCACTAATTAATCAAGGTCTTATAAAATTAAGTTGGCCTTGTTTTAAGCCTGAAATAATCCATATGTCAACCTTACTATTGGGCTAATCTTTTGATATTAATGCACCAGTCAATTATATTCATAGAGCCCAAAATCAAAAATCACAATACCTCAGTGGGCTTTACAATCAGTACAGAGTATGCCATCCCGTCCTTACAGCCTTGAATCGAGTGCGTATTTTGATGTTTTTGATTCATTTTTAACTCTGCACAGGCCCGTCCACAGAAAAGACTGGACTAGCAAGGAAATTTAAAATTTTTAACAGGCTATATTTTACTAATGCAACAATAAATTAAATGTTTATTTTTGTTGTTTTAATGTGAACTTGTGAGTATTTCAGTTTAAAGTTTGGTTACCATATGAGGATGAACATGATTATTACTGTTCTCCCGACGGCGGCAGGACACCGCTGGTTTCTGGGGTCCAGCCGCCGTCGCCCCCTTATGTGCGGCCCTGACTCTGAATGATTAATGCTAAACACTTTATTTCATATACGAGTAGGTTAACACTTGTATAAAAAAGAAAACAAAAAACATAGGAATCATGAGTTCAAACACACGCGCGCGCACATCACTGGTATTAATTAACACCTGAAATTCTGCGGCACTATAAAAGGCAACTTTTCTCCTCATGCTCACAGCTTTACAGACTGTAAGCATTCAGACAAAACTACCTCTAACTCACTTCTAAACAGCGTATCACTTATTGGTGAAGACTTTTGCACCGCAATCGCTTATTTTGGGAGATGACAGAAAGACAGCAAACAAAGTCGAAGACCCGGTTTCATTGCATCAGCCGCATGGTTCTTCCCTCCTCTCAGACCATGTGCACTGCCTCCTTAGACTACTGCCGCTCGACTGAAAAGCCACGCTGTTGCGCACTCCCTTCAACTTAAACACACATCTACAGCCTTATAAGTTTGTTTGAAAGCAACTAAACTTTCATCGTCTTACCTTCTTGATGAAGACGCCGATCGCAAACACCTGCTTCTTTCAGTCAAGCGACTGACCTCCTGACGACAGCCGAGTCGAACGCCTTCATCAACCTGAAATTTCTGACAGATGGTTTATTGGGTAGGACACACATGCACACGCACAGTGGGAGGCTCCGCCCAGCTTTCTGTTTCTGTTATCTCAATGTCCTCCTTTTTTGCAGTGACCACCTGCAACCACCAGATAGCGGTCTTTACAAGCAAACGCCCGTCTAGCTCCGCCAGTGGACCTCTGAGGCACCTATTGGATGGTGATAAGGGAATACAACATAACCTGAAGTCCTGTCTTATTATTAAATTTGGCTCTATGTAACTATGTTGACATACTTCCCTGCTGCCACATCAACACAGGATGATCATGGGTCACTTGTGTAAAAGTCCCAGGGTGGAAACAACTGATACACTCCATTCACTGACATGATCTGCTTATTTTAGCATGACTCTTGATGTATATTGGCCCAAAATCTACACTAGAATTTGAATTTATTACTCCAAGATCAATACAGACTGTTCAGCATACAGAAATCCAGTCACGACTAAGCTCCATCCGGCCTGGAACAGAAAATTCCTTCCAACCGGATCAGTCATATGTAGGCACGGCTGAAACTTGCTGCAGAGGTTGTTGAGATCAGTCGGATATTTGGGCTGCTTCATGACTCCCTTCTTTGCTTTAACTAGTACATATATCACAGCCTACTAAGACATAATTGGTAAGAGAAGTGCTGTATGCTGCCTTCTCTGACATTTCTAGATTTATGGTTGACTGCTGCTCACCCTGTGGGCCAATTGTAGATTGCCTTGATAAATGGGAGTCAGTGCTCTACGGTGGTTTTGAAAGTAATGCAGTTCCTGTGGGACTCAGAGAAGGATAAGGAATATTTGCACTAGATATCGCTGCTTTTTTACATTACACTTCTGGTGAATTGTTTCCTCTCCCATGAACTTAACCACCTTGATAAATGAGAGATGGTGGATTCTCTACAAATGCAGTTTCTACAAGTGTTTCCCAGCTCTGGTTCTCGGGGGCTTGAGTACTGATGGTTTTCATTCAAGCCGTAACAAATGAGGACTGAATAGACATAAGATACCAGGAGACTGCATTAAATTACCTTGTACAATAGAACACACGCAACACTTTGGGTCCCCACTGCAAGTGTTCTGCATAAAGATGAAAAACTGTCATGACAAAAAGAATATCAACACTCTGCTCTTTGCTGGGCCTAACAGTCCCACCACACACATTGATCCTTCCCTCTTCCTGCTGATGCCAGACAGCTGCACTAAGGCGGCCTGATTTAGGCACTAATGATCATAAGATCAAATGAATCACAATTAAATGACAGATTCAAATACGTTTGATCCAGGAGGTGATGAGATGAGAAGATTAATATTATTTTAATGTATATATGCTTTCAATAAACAGATGAGTATCTCTCTATCTTAGGTGCTTTTAATGCAAAAACAAAAAGATTATTGTTATACCTATTTCCACCTTTCTTCAAATACAAATAATTTTGTTGCCTCAACAAATACAGATACAAAAATACTGGGCTCTCTGCACACCCCTTGTCTATATTATAGGGAGGAATTCAAATCCAGTTCCCATGCAAGCTGGATGTGGCAGTAGGACAGGCATTGGGTGATTTATAAATACTATACTATAAATACTGGCCACTGTGCCGTTATAAGACGTAGGTAATGTTCTGAGCGAGAGATATTTATGGA
The DNA here is from genome assembly GCA_037974645.1 of Hollardia meadi. Classification (NCBI taxonomy): domain Eukaryota; kingdom Metazoa; phylum Chordata; class Actinopteri; order Tetraodontiformes; family Triacanthodidae; genus Hollardia; species Hollardia meadi. Next base: position 9,319,765 of record JBBPCS010000023.1, read on the forward strand.
ATTTAATTTCCATATGAAAGAGGTGTCTGACACTCTTAAAAGTTTAAGGGTTGAGAGGAATGACCTTCGCTCTTATTCAAGGTGATGGCCAGATATCCAACCAAAAGAATCCGCTGTATGTAATACTGCCGGCAGGAGGCTGCAGAGTTGCTGACGGATACCAACATATTATCAGCATACATACTGAATTTAATTTGAAATTGTATTCCTAGAGCACAAGTTAAAGGTTGTCTAGGTGTTTTCCCTGTCCATATTTTATTATTACCGTTTCTGTTTAAAGTTATGGGAGACTCTACATCCACTTCATCAATTATGTTAATTGAGGGGAGATCAGGGCCCCCGAAAAAGGCTTACAGTTTGTCTTTACTTGCTGTACTGTCAGGCCTCTAGAATTCTCTGAAATAATTATTTATACTGGCTAATATGCTGTGTGTTCGCAAAAATCTGGTGATATGCTACATATCACAGGGGTTACGATTCAATATATTGCCATACTATACGTATGGCAATATATTGTTTCACAGGTCTGTGTCTTCTTTGTGTTTACACCAGTGATATGTGCTTACTTCACCCCGTCTCAGTTGACTTTGTTACGTTGGAGTGGAAGAGTCAAATGGCTGAAGTTAGGTTACAACACTCATATCCATCTGTTGCGGGTTTTAAACACAACACAAAATGAACCACTGCCACAAATCTTTTCAACATAAACTGTTAATAAAAATCAATAAGTCAAGTCAAATTTTATTTATACAGCGGAAATTCACAACAAAAGTTATCTCATGACGCTTCACATGTAGAGTAGGTCTAGACTATCCTCTTTGATTATTAATTAATTAAATTATTAATTTACAGAGACCCAAAATTCCCCCATGAGCAAGCACTTGGCGAGAGTGGCGAGGAAAAACTGCCTTTCAGAAGGCAGAAACCTCGGCGCAGACCCCGGCTCTTGGTGGGCGGCCATCTGCCTTGACGGGTTGGACAGTGCTCCTGAGAATTGATACAGTATCACAAAACATAATATCATGATACTTAAGTCCTATCAATATTTTCTTACATCCCTACTGGCTGCTTTACACCCATTCTCACCTTCAAATGTTTGGATACGCGGTCTGTTCTCACATTGCCTTATCCTGTTTGTCAACATCTTGCCTCCCTTATCCCCTGTTTCAAAATGTTAGTCAGAAAAATAAGAAATCAGAATCGAGGGGGGTCCGCCATGTGTAAGTCCTGCAGCCTGCATAGGAGGCTAAACATATGGAGGACAATGTCTTGCCGTCCTAGAAAAATACAACTAGTTCTAACAAGGATCAGGTTCTGTGTGCCCCAGGCGTTCAAACCTGCAGGAGCTGACCGTTTCTGAAAACCAAAGGAAACCTACAAAAAATATTGATGAAGAGCTCATGTATTGTTGTCTCGAATTTACAGGACAGCTAAAGAACGTTTAGCTCTTGACATTTATGCTCAAAACATTTTTTCAAGGACTGGTTTTCTCTGATGTTTGAACACTCTTATATCAGACTGAATGAAAGGGAAGTCTGAATACCATACACAGTGTCGACCCCTTTATCATGTCATGTAATGACATTTGGCATTAAAATCTTATTGCTTTATAACAGACGCTGAATTCTAGCACTAAATGACCCTCTGCGTTAATTCATGAAATTATTAATTGTTTTCCTAATGTGCCAGCAGATAAAATGCCACATGACCAATCAAACATTTCACCAATTAATATAGTCAACCTTACATTTCTAATTTCTAGAGTGCTTGTCTCTGCCTAAGCGAGCATCTGTATGGAAAGCTTTATAGTAGATCATTGCAGGCATTTCGTATTAGAGCTGCAGCAGAGTGAATGTAGAAATCCCCTCCTGACTTGTGCAGTCTCATGGGTCAGACTCTGCAAACATTCTCTTTGTGCATGTCATACCCCCAATTCTGACTTTGAGAATATTGCATTCTCCGGGATCTTCCCTGTAGGCATTTTTATCCATCGATTATTAAAATACAAAAAGGCAAACTGTTGCAACACAGAATACTCTGTGCTTTCAGGGTTACTTGTGTGAAATCTTCTCATGCACAACACAACACAGGTGTGCATGTCCTCCATGTTCAACGGTAGTCATATCTACAGGGGTTGTACTCAGCAACATAAACAACTGTAAAATTCAGAGCAACATGAAATCGCCATTTACTAACATATACTGTAGAGCGGTTTCAGAAAGGTTCTGAGGTCATACTTTGCAGGGTGTTGCGTTATGCTGCAAAGTTTTTCTGTTATTTTGTCCACTGTGTGGATTCGACTGCATTATACTGTACGAGCCATCCCCTGTGGTAACACATGAATATTATTAAGTAACTAAGGGCTATTTTTAGAGTTGGCCAGAGGGTTTTTGGGGAGGCAGGGATTTGCCTTTATTAGATATTTCAGTGACTGAAACGCCACAAAACTGAGCCTCAAAAATTACCACAGAATTGAATCAGCACCTTAGTGAAACAGCCTATACTGTAACCTTCCCAACTACTTTTCATGGAGCTGCTGCTAATAAGAAGCTGCCTGTATCGGTGCCAACACACAAAGACACATAATCTGGTATAAGTATCACAAAGTGTACATGCCTAGGAAATGGAAGTATTATGGTCTGATGAGTTGCCTTTCATCCTCCTTACATCATGTTGTGGAAATTACTGAGGTGAGTCGAATAACATTTCCCTGGTCACCAAATGGAAACCTAAACTTTATGTTTCAGTGCCGAATGCAAAGAAAATTCCTTCTTCTGTCATCCCAAAGATTTTCTTTTTGAATTCCGGTCCAGCAATTGACTGCAACAGTTCCCAGGACCTGTATATAATGGCATTTCAAGGTGGTTTAAAGCTGCTCTTAAAGGAGCATCTTAAGGATATCTTGTATTGATTTCCACAGCTTGTTCAGGACTGTATGTTTAAACTGTCAACATTGTGTTATTCATTGTTAGTCATGTATCCTTGTAAAAAAAAAGAAAAAAAAGAAAGGTATTAGAGCTTAAATTTTAAACAAAAAGGTCAAAATTAAAATATATAATGCACATGAAAAATAATTCCATAAAAATTCTTCTTTACCTTTTTAAAAGAAAGATTTTTTTTTTCAAAACAAGAACACTAAAAAACAGACTCAGTATCTGAAATGTTTGCCTAAAAAGTAGAATAACAAGAAATCTGAAATACAAATGTGTCCAAATGAAACCAACAAGAAACAATAATATAATAATACTATACTATTAATATTTATAACATAAACACTGTTACTTAGAAAATAGACACATTTGAGGCTACAATATAAATATTTAAGGTAACTGAGACATTTCTCCTTGTTGGCTGTAAGCAGCCTCATACCCACGTGAGAATTTAACTGATGGATGCAATAGATAAACAGCATCCAACTCTCCAACAATCAGGTACCAATCAGTAACTGTTTTTTGTTTGAAGTACTTGGTGACAGAGTACCATCACAATATGCTCTACAGGATGCTGAAGCCCTTACATTTCCATAAGTGTGTGAGGGGACAGAATCAGTAGTCAGAATGCACATCCTTGTGGCTTGACGAGCACTGATTTATAATCATTAGTAATAATGAAAGAAAGAGCTGTGTATCAGACATCAAATTTTTACTTTTGAGAACAAATGCTATTCATTTTGGCAGTGATAAAATGACAGTGACATTGGGTCAGATGGGGGATGATTAAACACTCAAGTTTCAAAACCTTGTCACTTTAAATGTATGCAGGGTAATCCTCTCTGTGCTTTTCGAGAGGTGGAGGCATTTTTGAATCCTTTGGTGTTCTACAAAAAGAAATGACATGTTCATGATAGTTTTGGATAAACACAGAAAGATGGTCCTGAATATTAATTTGTTTTCTTCACCTGCAGGGGAGGCAGATCAAAACCTGCCATATGCTATAATACACCACTTAAATGGCTAAAAATCTGCACTTATGCTGTAGGTATGGATCACAGAATTACAGTATCCATGGCATTAAATCAAGGCATTAGCTTTATCTGGGATGCCCCAAATCAGCTCTTGTTTCAATTGCAACAGCACTGCTTTGAAAAAAAACATGCAGAAAATACTGAAAATGATCTAAAAGACATCCATTCATGAGGCAACAAGGGACTTTTGGATGGATGGAAACAAAGAACATAAAAGCAGGAAACACATCAATTATCACAGTCATTTGCAAAAAATATACCCTCAAAAGATGAAGCCTTCTGTGTGAAAGACCATTTTAATGACACGTTTGCCTGAGTGAGTAAGCTTAGCAGTCACAAAAACAGTCACCTACCATCAGTGATGTTCCTCGGCTTGTACACATTTTAGTTAATCAATAACCTTCTCACATATGGAAGACAGGATTAGCATTGCAGCTGTTCTTTGAGACGAAGTGTCACAAGAGCTAATTGGGAGCGGTGCATAACGTTCTCCGTGTGAATTTAGGTTGTTTCTGTTTTTTTTCTGGAACATTTGCAGTAATCCCAGGGGAATGCTACAGAACCTAATGAACATGGTGCACATCAATCATGATATCTTAAATTAGTCGGGTGTGTGTGAATCATACACTACTACTACTAATTTTATTTTCCTCACACAAAATGATGTGTGACGCTGATCATCAGCGTCAACTTATTTTAGCAATTTAGCAGAAGCTGCGGAGTTACTGTGGGAGAAAACTCCATTACTTTTTGCAAAGTGGATAAAAACTGTGCAATTCAGCTATAAACGGGCATTACGCAACACGCTGTGAACATTCCAAATTAGTGATTTTATCACTTTGCTTTCGTTGCAAATTATTGGCTTAATAGCAGGGTCATAAATAACCACATACAGTAAATGCTCCCAGTAGCTGCATAAATTATAACATTACAGCACAACTGTTTAAGACACCGATTAAAAATATAATTCAAAGCAGCTTATTACTTTGTGCAAATTACAATACTTTTGTACGTACAATGTCCCACAGTGTAAATTAACCAAGATGGATCAGTAGTGATTGAAAGCCTGTGCTGGTAATACTGTAAATCTTTTGGTGTCTTTGACACTCTAACATTATTTCTATTTAAATACACAATATTCAAACCAAGTAAAATGTAATTCAACATGCATAACATTCTAAAATATTCTCATTTTCTCCTGAGCTTTTCTGATGTTTGAATGCTTGCAGCATTGCTTCCCTCTGCCACAGCCTCCGGTCAGCTGTTTCAGATGACAAACCAAATTCAACAAAGCCTATAAATGGCTGCTGGCCAGTGGTGGATGAACTCGGCAGGGTTGTAAGTTTTAGCATCTAGCTGCTGGTTAGGCTGGACATTTCCCAAATGGAGCAATCTGTAGTAAATGCGGTAACACAGAATCTAAGGTTGCAGATGGAGTTTGAAAGCTTACAAGGCCCTTTTTTTTTTACCCCCATTTAGAAAAAAAGACTTGAACACAAAAAGTAGGTTTGAGTGGTGTGCAAGGTTGACACTTTAAGATGAAGGTGATTGTTAACACTCGGTTTGAGGTTGAAATCCATTCTCAATCCTGGTCTCTCTGGAGACAATCATCCTCTAATAACAGTAATCTATCTCCTCGTTGGCCAGGACAATAGCTGTTCTGCAGGGGATGTAGACCTGAGAGAGAAAGACAAAGGGAGGAAAGAAAGTAGGGAGAAAAGTGAGATGACAACTGAAGATGAATGATGTTAAAGAGATCACAGATTTTTGAAGGTTTATCCTTTTTTAGAAGTCAGACATGGAGGCACTTGGTGGTGCCTTGATGCGATTGCTTCTCACAATCAAGGTCAACATGGCTAAATGAAGAGGAGGAGGGAAAAGATGTGGATAGGGAAGAAGAGGATGAGGGGTGTACTCAGAGGGATATTCAGATCTGAGCAGAAAAATACTTCTCCAGAGGGGACAGTACATAAACACCACAGCGTTGATCGAAGAAGGCCGTCAAGGTTAGAAAGGTATAATCACAGTTTGACAGAGTTGCAGCTGCATTAAAAGACCCCTGGGTGGCACTGGAGTCAGCAGATGAGGACAGTCACAACTGCTTAAAAGTTGTGCCTTGGAAATGGTGCTGTGGCATTTCATTGTAAGCTTTGAACTATGGACAGCAGACATCCTGGCGTAGCTGGTGTTGCAAATTTCTTGATCTTAATATGTCTCAAATTCACATCATAATTCAACAATACATTGCATTCAAAGCTTGTGCATTCAAAAGAACAACACCTAAATAAGCAATATATAAAAAAATGGGGGCAAAAAAATTATTCGGAACCCTCCAATCAATGAAATAACTGTGTTTCATCATCTCTATATACTGGCTGTGCATCAACTGTAAATTTGGGATTCTGTGAAGATACAATCTGCCAGTGCGCATAATCTGTGCTAAAATAATCTCCAGAGTTTGGGGGAAAGAAAAAAAAACAACATGTCAGCAACAAATAAGCACACCATGAAAAAAACAACAACTGGAAATGTCAGATTCCTTATATATACAGTACAAAGAAATCTTAGTGAGGGTGTTCATTTATAGTGGTGTAGCTAATAAAGCCTTTGATCAATCCTTTTGATATTCACAGTGTCGTTTGGAGGCAAGGAGCCACCGTGTGTACCATTAGTCATTTCAGATTTATGCCAAAGGAAAAGCCAAGCAGACATAAAAGATGCTATATTTCCCAACAGAAAACTGAAAAAGAGTGCAGAGCTGTAAACAATTCAATCACCCCCTGAACTCTTTAAGCCGCCCCTCGGCATCAGTGGATCTGAGCGCGCTGTGGATGTGTTTCTTTGGCAACAGTTTGTCACCAAGGGAGTCAAGCAGCCCGGCGCTGTAATACTGACACAGACATTGGTGACTAATTAAACAGTCACAGTGGGAGAGTATCCGTGCAGAAGCACCGCAGAGAGAAGGGAAAACAGAATGAATCACTGCACCTGTTTAGACAAAAGCTACCACTGCGCCCAACCTGGAATATGTCAACAGCTTTTATTTTCACCAGATAGCAATAGTGACAAATTCTTAATAAACCTGTGAGCGAAGAGCAGCAGAAAGTCCCAAGTGTTGGCACAACAATTAGTGGAAGACATTCTACTACTTAGCATATTACTCCTTCTGGCATTATGAATTAGATATCCAAGATTAGCCATTGAGACTTACAGTAGAATTCATGATTTAAAAACGGATCAAATATTTTCCATTATGTAGCATTTTTAGTCAGAAACATTCTCATCAAACAAGAAGGTGGTCTGAGCCCAGCTAAAACAAAATAACCCGTGGGAATATAGCCAAGGAGTGGCACTGTTGTTCACAGTTTTTTGATCACAAATGAATGAATGGATATGCTGGATGGTTAAAATATCATGGATGGATTACTAAAAGGGTCTACTGGGTACAGGACCAGGACCCATGGCACCCTCTATTGTTGGAAAGTCAAACAACTAAAAAGAGATGCAAAATGACAACAAAAAGACACACACACATAAATTACCACTCAGTGGCACAAATTAACTACAAAGAGACAAGAAAGACCATTAACACCCCTTTCACACTGGACAAAAAAATCCACTGTAGACATCTGTCATCAGGGGGAAAAGGGTACAATCGGCATTCATTGCCTAATCAGATGACTCTGCAGTCGTCACTGATGGAAACATGACAGCCAGGTAGACACGCTAATTTTTGCCCCTTTTCCAGTTAAGAATGTTAGCATGTAAATATTTTACCATCTGTCTCCTTTTGTTCAGTCGGCGTTGAGTTTGAAAGAGAGACTGAAGTGAAAATATAAAAAAGTAACCAGCGTAACATTGTCACTGGCCTCCCATGTCAGTACTCGTTCAGAACTGTGCATGTGCATCCCCCAACAAACAGAAATCTACTGGCAATGGGAAAGAAGGCAATCACCTATTTTTAGTGGGTTCACTCACGCGTTTAAAAACCTGCATATGTGGAGTAGGTGTTCACTACATCAACGGCAGACACATATAAGCCACGTTTTAGATCTAAGCAACAGCAGTTCAACCAGCAGTCGGATCCAACAGCAGTTACTGTACAACAGAACCTTTGCAAGTCTGGCAATTTGTTCCGAGCGTTAATATCAGACCTGCAGAACCAATTGAGATGAAGAAAAGCAATTTGTTTTAATGTACATGTACTGCATTAATGGAAAATTAGGCTTTCACTTTTTTGTCTTGTGGATGTTCTTGTATTGCCCTGTATCACTCTCATGTGAGAAGTTGGATTTTCTACTCTCTCAACTCCAGCCTTCAGGCTAATACTCAATCTGATCAGTGTTCAAATGCACTGATGAAGGATTTATGAGCTGCTTCACAGGAATATATCATCTACTAGGTTTCTGTCTCCTGACCCGGACTACTGGTGAGAGCACAGCCTGACTATCCATGCACTTAAAGTCTCTAGACATGTCTCTGCTTGGCTCCATTACTCACTTAACAAGCATCATCTCCCTTTAAGCTCTTCAGTACATGCAGGTTGTACTTTAGGCAGACCAAGGATGTGACTAGGTAAAAACACAGACTTGCATGGGTAACCATGTCAAGACTCAATTAAAAGATAATATCTGTTTTTCTTTACAACCTGGGTCTTATTTTTGTAGTTTTATTTTTTGTAGTAGCCCTTATTCTAGTATTTTAGTCATAACTAAAAGCAAAAATGACCAGGTTGTAAATAAGTACTGACTTCAATTCTGATTAGCTAAATTACAGAGCTTACCAGAATAATATTGCTAATAACAAAAACACTTTAACATTTAACTCCTGTAAAATGGAAGAAAAAAAAAACTTTGTCAAAATGAAATCCCAGTCTTTCGTTTACAGGCAGATTTACACCACAAACAATTTAAAAGGGAAACTGTAAAATTGTGTTTTTATTTTACATAATACCAGGATTTTTCCAGCATAAATCATTTTTTGGTGCTCCTCAAAGAGGTCTTAGTGACCCCCTCCAAAGGGAAAATCACTAGTGCCAAAATAATGAATTGAGAATTAAGATGGCAATTTGAATCAAACAACTGTTGAACAAGCAGAAAATGAAGCCTTTTTTGTGATTAATGTTTTACCTTGCCTATATCACCAAACCCTAATTTTACGCGGACTGATGATGCTTACTGTCGAAACTAGTCACCCTCCCAAAGACCCATTCTGAGCCAGGAAATACCCAAAATACATTTAAAAATGATATCAGGGTGAGATATCCTTTGCATACTGAAAACATATACTCACAATTACAAATTATTGCAAGTTCATAACATGTGTAGGCTACAATACATGTGTATATGTTTAGTATACACATATGTGTACAAGGACTGAGTAGTAATGTATATTTATATGTGTATGTAGAGTGTAAAGCAGTTCCTCAACGTCCTGTCACAGTTTTACTCCGCTAATTCAGACTCCAACATCAGGCTTTAGATGTTTCTGATGGAAATGTGCATCTTGATCATTTGCCACAAGCCTGCTAAGTTTCCCTCAGTTCTATTCTTTCTTAAGCTTGATTTCTTTTTTGTGAAACTGTCAAATGAGACAACCTCTTTGATGCATGCAAAGTTTATCAAACGGTTCTGAAGACGTTAACCCAAAGTACCTTGGGAAATTTAGGTCCCTGACTATTTAAGTTTATGTCTTGCTAAATGAATAAACTGTAATAGTTCAATAACAGCAGCCCTCGTACTTGATTTGCAAGATTCTCATGAAATACTCAGGTGAGTATATCAGTAACAGACTACTACATCTACATTTTTTAATGTTACCATTAAAACATGTTACTTCAAACACCTATATACACTTTAGAAAGTAGGGAGTAGATGTGTTTACATTTAATAATAACTTGTGCTATTTAACACATGGTAGTTTGTATTAACTGGCTACAAATTAAACTTATTTTATATAATAGAAATATGTAGTGATATCGTAATGTGGAAATTGCATCATATATTAGGGAATATTGTCTATTTCAGTATTTTTGACCACAGCGGAGGACTTTTTATGCAACATGCATCTATGTACACTGACGCTTATTGTTTCTTAACTTCATTTAGATTTGTTGATATTATATCACTTCATATTCGTTATAACCGTTCCATTCAAGCCCTTGTCAAACAAGTTCACACAATGCTGATTGAGCTAATCACCCACAGATACATTTCTCTTTATTTCGTAGTATGCCAGAGATTTTTAATTTGTAGTTTGGGGCGACTATCCCACGCTGGCACACCGGTAACGATGCGTTTTATATCAACCAGCAAAGAATGGTTTGCCACAGTTGAAGGGGGGGAACAGCCGCAATGATGGAGAAGGCTACAAGAAATAGAAGTATGGCAGAGCCTATTGGGTCACGTCGACAGCTTGTGTCATTATGCTCACCGACAGAAGGAGGAGACAAAAGTTCTGTAGTGAAAATTTTAAATAAACAATGAATAGAGTTAATACACTATGTTTGATGTATTTCTTTCATTTCTTTAAAATCTAAATGATATACTGTATACTGTATATTGTACTCTGTAGTTTGCAGGCACTTAAATGGGATATGTAAGCCTGCTGTTTATGTTAGTGAGAGAGAGTACAACCTGCAGGTCTGACAGGCAGTTTCTTGTTTTAATGTGTACCACTGATAACACAGCCATATCAAGTATACAGTATATGATGTATTGGGCTGAGATGCATCATCACTTCTTTGAGCTCTGTTTGTCGCATCAAAGCTTTCCGTCGCTTGCTCTGATGGTCACTGCTTTTGTGACTACTGATCTTCTGCAAAACTCCCGAACTGGAGAATGTCTTGTGTTACTATTACAATCAGTAAGCTGTTTTGATTTGAACACATAGTTAATGTTAATGTGAATACTGATGTGGCAAAACATTGTTAAAAAAAACACAATAAATGAAAAATGGTATGATAAATCTTGACATTCTTGGCCACCTGGATGCCCTAGACTCTGCAGGCTTCATCCAATTATGTGCATTCTGAGTCAGAGTGATGCATTCATGGAGGATAGAAGAGTTTATCGCCCAGTAATGAGGAAGCAGGAGAACTGATGAACCCATTAAAAAACCAAGAGAGAAGTTATTGCAGACTTCTAAAGCAACAGTTGTTAATAAAACATGGATGGTCTGGGCACTGTTTGTAGCCCCCGCAGAGGCTCTTGTCTTGTTATTCTTGTCAAAACCAGGTAGTTGTGAGGAGGAGGGTGTCATGGTTTCCTGTTTTATTTTGAAGTTTCTATCCTCATGTGTCTTGTCTCATTTCACACTTCCTGTCTTTGTTCTTTTCCTGCCACTGCAATTGTCTGCCCCACCCTGATTAGTTTCACCTCTGTCCCGTTAAACCTTCCCTTCCCTGTGTATTTAAGACTTAGTCCACATGCACATGGGTATTTTTTAAAACATAGTTTTTCTATGCGTTTTTAGGTCTCTGAAAAACAGCCTTTTGGAAAACTCCTTCGAGGGTGAAGACTTTCAGAAACTCCGTTTTCAGTGTTCACGTGTAGAAATGTAAAAATCAGTTTTTGGCTTGTAACGTCACACTGTGCGCCGGGGTTTCTCTTTCGATTGATGTTAGTGTGCAAGATTATCTATTTTGTAGGGACGATTTTGTGCAATGGTGGATATAGTCAAACTAGTGCTGATGTTAACATTGCTAACTGAACTTTTTACATGCTTACACATACAAACACAGTTATTCACCCACTATTTTGACAAATAGAGGCCTCCTGATTGTGATATCTTAATCAGAACATCCCTCTTGGCTATTCACCAGAACCTTTTCCTCCTTCCTCGATGCGGCAATAACGTTTTTTCCAGGCTTCTGATTGACCAACATGGCTTTACAGTTGGGGTTATATCGCCGCCTGTTGGTTTGGCATGCTCTTGACAGCACTTAACAGTGTATTTTTGCGTTTTCGTGTGGATGAAGATTTTTTTGAGAACAGTGCTTGTGTGGACGGGATTTTTTTTCAGATTGAAGGAGGAAGACCCCCGTGTACGTGTGGACTAAGCCTAAGTCTGTGTGCTCCCCTCTGTTTTTGTCAGTATGTCATGTTACCATGTGTGCCTTCGCTCCAGCCTGTTTTGCCTATGGATTTTTCTATGTTTTCTGAACCTTGCTTGTTTCATTGGACTTTGATTTTCGCCTGTTTCCCTTTTGGATTTGCTTGCCTTCTTGGACTGATTTCTGGTTTGACCTCTGTCACCTCCTGTAAGCCATTGTGTTTTGTATTTAATAAATATTTCTGAACTGCACCTGCCCTGTAGTTGGTGTCTGCATCTGGGTCTTTATCCTCGTGTTCCCTTTGGCACAAATGTGACAGAGGAGGAGAAGAAGCACTTTTATGCAAGAGTACAGTCTCACTGTGCAATCTTTACAAGGGAGTCTAAAAAGGACATTCAGTATATGCAGAAGGGTACACACCCTGCCTCCTCCCTCCCTGTCAGCCTTATTCCTCTCGCTCCCTTTCATTCCCCATTAATCCACGATGGTGCCAACATTAGCAGATGACTTGTTAACTAAACTTCAGATTTTGGCCAAGGGGGACGTGGGTGAAGCAGTGGTGTTTGAATTAATAAAAGTTAGAAAAGATTTAAGAGAATGTGGAATTTGAGTCATTAACTGATGAAACCCAAGCTAATACGATGGAGGATCACTCTCTGGGGGAAAGAGGAAGAGGCTTTTTAACTGAGGTTAAATAATGCTGAAATTGATGCTCTAAATAGCAGAGTGAGCTTTGCCAAAAAACATTTTTGATGCATAAAAGCGCTCCATCCAACTCTTAATAAAGAGTCATATCCTCCATCTATTAACTGAAACACTTTCAGTATTGATCTGAGGTGGTTCAAGTTGAGTTCAGAATAAACAAACTCCTCATCAGGTGCTATCATTGTATTTACTGAAACGGCTTAGAGTACTGCCGTGAGATGTTTATTCTTTTACCAAACTATATGAAAAACCACAGAAAGAGATGAAGGATGACTGTACGGACTACTTCACCGACATCACTGTCCTCACGCATTAATTGGATTCATTAACATAAGATGCAATCGGCCAAGTTACAGTTGGAGTGTTTGGGTATCTGTGCTGATCCTTACTAATTCATTCCTGACCTTCTTTATAAACATCTTATTGCCTTTCAGCATTTTAATCAAGAAAAAAATTACACCAGGAAAAATAGGAGGTTAACATGAGGAAGATCCTCGAGCACTCTGTTTATAATGCATATCGGTGTTTCTTTCTTTATTTCAAGGACCAATCTAGTTCATGCTACTAGCCTAAAGCAGTCTCCATAATGGAAGGCCAGTGGTTTATTCTGCCAGATATTTTTCTCCCCACCGTGACGCCATGAGAGTTTAAGAGGTATTCACATGAAAAGGTAAGTTCTAACAACATGAATAATGCTCATTGTTTGCCAGAGAATCTGAAAGCTCTGTAGATTTCAGATTCAAATAACACTCAATAACTCCAGGATAACTGCCAGCCTGGGCATAGTAAAATGCACAGAAGCCAAACACGATATTCACAAACAAAGCCTAATGTTGTGGAGAAACCACAACCAATGGATACCAACCCCTGATAGATAGATTCTGCCTTTTTTGAATACAGTTGAATGATCATTTTCTGGCCTCTGCATTAAAAGCTAATCATATTAATGAGGAATATAATAAATTATAGAGCAATGGTTACGCTAAGAGGCCCAGACCAGGGAGATGGAGGCTTTTTGCCAGAACAGGCAACTCTTTTCAAGTCCACACACTAAAACCCCATTTGAATGGCTCTCACTACAAACTCCATTCCAGGCTAAGTAAATTGATTAGTGGAATCAAAAAAATTAAACATAAAAAGACAAAATATTAATACCCTGTCAGCCATTTTATCATACTAAGCAGGTTGTGTGTAAAGCTCTTTTGCTGCATAAAGGCACAACACTAAACTATGTAAAATCAATATCCACCTGATTAATGCATTTGAAACAGCACACCTTAATCAATATGAGACCAACCTAAATCTAGGCAATATAGAAATAACATATGTATTAAGTTTGTGAAAGAAAAAAATCCTGTCCAAAGGTGTAAACCTTCATTTTCTATTTTCCGAGACATTTCTGAAACTGTCTCATCATCACCCACAAGTGCTTTTGATGTTTTTCAGCCATGAGCATCTCCTCCATTACATATGTGCACTGCATTGTGGGAGAAGTGTGTCCATCAACAGCACACTCAAACATCTTTTAGTATGCATACTTACATTTTTGAGCATACTTAATTTTGTCACTTTGTCTGTGTGAATGTACAACATCCTCCAACCATGTTGGAATTAGTATGCAGAGTGCGATGGTGATACAGCATAAGCTATTAAAAATGTGGTCTACAGAGACTAGACTTGACTACAATGGCCCTGGATTTAAAGTTGAAGTACACTTCATATTTGGGACTCAATGACATTCAACAAAAGATGACCTTAGATGAGTCAAAAGAAATATTTACCTGCATGGAGTTGGTGCGTCCGTTGAAAGGCTGGGACTCTGTGAAGAACTCAGTGTTGTGGTCCAGCCGTCCGTGACCTCCATATTGAACCTCATCTGAATCCAGCTTGATTTTGTATCTGATCAAAACTGAGGTTAAGGCGCAAAAGCAGGGGGAAACTAGATTATAAGATATAAGACATAAGAAGTATAAGAAAAGGCTTTATCGCCAGTGCTTTTGGTGTGCAGACTTGGTTTAGCAGTACTCAGCTGGTTTATATTCATTGAAATCCTCACATCCATCAGCATTCAGCTCCCCTTCGTAGTGCTTCAAAGTGACAGTGAGGTGCCCTCACAGACAAAGAGAACACTGCCTGAAGTGAACGTGAATGCAAAAATGGTTTAGCTATGGCTCAACCATCCTGCCTGCCTCTCTAATTTATCTAATTCATCGCATAAAATAATGAATTTTACCAAAAAAGTGATCTAAATGAGGGACAACAAATGCAGAAAAATACAGTATCCATAAAAAGTATCCACTCTCCAGGACATTTTCATGTTTTATTGTTGACAACATAACATTGAATCACTGGAATGTAATAATTCAGATTTTTTTTGACACAGATCAAGAAAAAAGGATGAGGAAGAAGAGGCCATATGCTTTTTTGGATCTTTCCCTTTCCTTTCCTGTGTTATTAAGCTTTTTGGTGCATGTAAAATTTCTGCAAAGTTAAATAAAACCCAATGTACAAACCAAAGGGAGAATTCTCTCTTACAGGAAACACTGCTACCACCTCTAACGCCTTACGTGTAGTGCAGCCTTTTCCTCTGTTACTTGTCTGCATCAGTATGTGACACAGCACCACCTCCAGCTAAGGGACGCTCCAACATGCCCATTTCTCTGTTGTTGGCTGCAAGAACCAACACAAAGGTCACATCTGAGGATGGGGAGACCTAGTGGATTAACTTTTTAACTAATTTTTTTTATCGAAATGTGACGGAGATGTCCCCACAATGACGACAAAAGTGGAATATTTGTGTGCCTTTTACTCTGGACTGCTTTGTCAACAAGAGCTAGTTACAGTACAAGTTCAAGGGTGGGAACCTCGCACGTCTGGATAAGATGCAAGAAGTGTATGCCAAATCGTCGGTATCTGACTGACGACCTGGCATGAGAATGGGTTGAAAAAACAAGAGTAGCATGTTTGAAGTAGCTGTTTTTTTCATGTTGCTTTTTGTGGAGGTTTATACTGCTGTGCTAGCTTAGATAGTGATAGCTTTATTACTATAGTGAAGCCTGTTGATATATACTGATCAGCCACATCATTAAAACCACTGAAGGTTAAAGTGAATATTATATATCATCTCATTACAGTGCGATATTCTGCTGGGAAACCCTGGATTCTCGCATGCATGTGGATGCCACACGACACAAACCATCTGCCCAAACACCCTTGCAGATCAAGCTCACCCCCCATGGCACTGGCACACCCCGTTGGCATTGGTCCCCCAGCAGGAAAATGTGTGCTGCCACACCATGAAAACTGCTCAGGAACGTGACAAAGAGGTTAAAGTCTCAACCTGGTCTCAAATTTCCCCAGATCCAAATCTGATTGAGCTACATGGGACATGCCGAGCCATTGATGCCATTGGGAAGTGCTGTTGCCATGAGGGGGTTAAAGAACATCCACATGAATACCTGGACCCAGTGTTTCCCACTAGAACATTGCACTGTAGCCATGATCAGTGTCATTCACTTCATCTATCAGCGGTTTGTGTGTGTGTTGCTGCTGTATGTACAATTAATTAATAGACATCCCCTTAAGCCTGAATAGCTATGTGTGAAAAGGAAATGGTCAAAATGCAGAAATTAATTTGCGGCGGCAGCTGATGAGCTAAGCCTTTCCTGAAACACACGGGGTCCTTTGGCCTCCAGGGCCAATGGGCTAAGCCTTCCCTTGAGCATCTCTGGGCGACGCGCAAAGGCTCATGCATCTTATCCTGATGCACAAGGCCTAGGTTATTTTGGTTAAGTTTGGGCACAAAAAACATGTGGTGTAGGAAAACATCTGTGATGTTTGGTTGAGTTTAGGCACAAAAACCTATTTGGTTAGGTTTAGGAAAAGACTGCTGTCGTTTGGTTTCAAATGGGACGCGAACTCTGGTCTCCTGGGTGAAGGTCATATGTGTGACTAGCTACTCAACCAAAACCTGCACTCCTCTTGGCACTTTCTCACTTTGTAAATAATGTTGCGCTATGTCGTCTGTTCTGTTCGTCTGATACAGAAGTGACAGCTTTACATTGTAGGTAGATTAAACCCTTGTGCACAAGATGCATACAAATGTATCTTTAGTATAAAATAACACGTAGGTGAGGTAGGTATTCACCCCACTCATGTTAATACTTATATAGGCACCAGAAGGTATCTCTACATTTAGGTCTGATATTGACCTAACACAGCTCTGCATATCTTGAAATAATGTATACTTTATTTGGAACATACTGTATATTGCTCATGCTCAAGATCAGGTTTTTCTTTGCCATTCGAGTCTTTATCAGTTGCTCACTGTCAAAAAAAAAGCTTCAAGAAAGATTAAAAGTTGTAAAACAAAAACATGTTTTTCTGCACTGAGACAGTTAAATAGTCATAAAAAATTATAACTGTCTTTGATCATGTAAAGTAAAGGTGTGTGCGTGTTTGTGTCATCCATTTTTCACAATCTCTGCTGTGCTTCTGAACAAGGATGCTCAGGCGATGAAGAGCTGACGGATGACAGCTTCCATAATAAGGTTACCACAGTTTCATGAAATATGTGCGTTCTTGAGATGGAAAGAAATATGGAAATCATGCCATATGCTCCAGGGAATGCTTTTTGCACATATTCACCTTTTTATGAAAATGTAGGATCAAATTGATTACCTGATGAATTATGCCCTTTTGGTATATGTCTTATAACATTTTAATTACCACAACAGAGGTAAATGGGGAATACTGACTAATATATCTAAAATCTTAAGGCTAAAAAAGCGTCTAAAGCAACGATTTTCCGAGGAGACGTTAGAAAATCCATCCTTCCCTGGCTAGATTAAAAATACAGAGACATGATTAAAAATACAAGAATGTGCACACTGTCATGAAAGTACATAAACATATATTTTTATGTGAAAACTTCTCCCCAGGCAAAATTTAGCCTTGCTCATGTTAGTCAGAAATTCTACAGCCTACACGTATACCCTGATCTCCATGTATAATGTAAATAGCTATAAATATCTGAGCAGTACATTATTTACTCCTGTCTCTCAGGGACAGGAGCTGTAAGGAGCAGTACTGTAACAATCACCAGGAGAGAGGAGCAGACATGCAGCCCCTAATTGGCTGGCTGAATAATCACCTTATCTTCCCATAGGCAATATTCTGGAGTTTGAGTGTGATCCTCAAACACTGCCTCGTTCTGCCCCAGAGCTGGGAAAATTCCTCTTTTGCTGCTTGCTTGTCTGCTTTGATAGTGATGATTAAAAAGAAGTGCTGCTCCGTGCATTGTTTCTGCTGGGGAGGAACCCCCCCCCCCCCCCCTCCTCCACACTTCCTCTGCTCTACTAGGCCCCTCTGGTGTTTTATTGACAGAACAAACTCATTTTGCAGTGATGGTTTTACAATACCTATTCCAAGAATGTGGAACTATTTTTATAATACTTCTGGAAAAAAACTGAGGTTATATGTGATTTCAAAGGTTAATCCATATCCATAGAATATTTTAAAATTTGGAGTGCTAGTAACACAACAGTGCTCCATCACACTGATTGTTGTGCATTTAGTGGAATTCATGTAGGTGCGGATGTCTGTGGCACAGTGTGTGCCCCGAAAATGAGACATAGTTACAGTAATTCGGAGTTTCCCAGCAAACTTCTCTGCAAGGAAGCGAGGACCAGCACAAATTAGTAGTTGGACGGTTTGAGTGATCATCTCTTTGTTAGTGGCTACAGGCGGCTGCAACAACCGCTTGCAGTTCAACTGTAAAGTATTATAATCAATACTCCCTTTGTGAAAAAGGGGGATGATTTAAGAACACAATCAATTTTGCCCAATGAGCAGAAAGAAAATAAGGCAGTCTGAAGATTGGTGATTAGATCCATTGATGCCCTGAAAACAATCTGGCCATGACCATGAGTGCAGACCAAGCCAACACCTAGTTTCTCCATCAGCTTGACATTTTTTCTGGCCTTATGAAAGTAATAGTACCCTGGCCTGGGTGGGTGATTCTGAAGAACGTGGCTAGGCCTTGTAAAGCAATCTAAATACTGTAATCTTGCCTTTTCAGAGTTGACTTTCAATGACATCTGCTAAGCCAGTACAAGTTGCATCACAGTGGAAGAAATGGTAGACAGAGAAATAACACACTGTTCTAGCTAACCAGCAGCTGAGACTCATAAAAAATAACGTAAAGTAAAATCTTTAAAGACAATTAATCTTAAAATAAAGGGATATGCATCACTTTGTATAAAGCGCATGACACCTAAAAGTACTGTTTAACAGCCTTCAGCATAACTTTACACTCTGTTACGTTGTTTTATTGTTACAAACTAGGGGAGATCAAGACATACTTTTACCAACCCAACCCAGCAGTCCGTTTGAAACAAGTTGGAACAGGGGCAACAAAACAATGTAGAAAGGATATTTCTACATGGGCTCAGGAACACTTTGAAAACAGTTGTCGGTAAAAACGGTTTTCCGCAGATTTGTGCAATCCGTTTCCCTCTGCATTGAGGGATTATTACCAACATGTTGGTAAATGTTTGTGCTTTGCACTTAGCTTTGGGAGAAATTTGGATTTTATTGATGGAAGGGAGTGATTTGGATGACTGATTAAGATTGTAGGTTCAACTATCTGAACCAGACCGTTAGATGATGCGAGAACACTTTAAATTATTGCAGTTTAAAAGCAGAGCATCATTAGTTTTTTAACTCTGAATTTTGACAATATGGTCTGTGTGGATGTTCCAGAGGTGGGAGCCAAGAAATGTGGATGAAGCAGAGGTGGAAATTATACTACTGTTTTCTTTAACTGTTATTATTTGTAAATTAAATTATTTTGCATTAAACTGGTCCTCAGGAATGGCGTTCTCTGTGTATGTTGCTGGTAACAAGGTAGAGCTGACTGACTGTTGTGGCTGTAACAGCCTGAAATAAAAGCAGCTCCTCTACTTGTCAACAGCATTTGAACAGGACAAAATTCAGTTAAAAACCCACAGAGAAATGTGATGCAATTTTGTAGATGTAATCCATCTTGATGTATCCTGCAGCATGCAGTGGTAAAAAGAAACCTTATGTGGTAAATTCTAGATAATATCAGTACATTATTGCCAATTATACACAACTGGGTGCATTTTTTAAATTCTAGTTAGTAAGTGTCATGTCGTAGTACTTGTAGTCGAATTATTCCAAATGGCATTCAACGAACAGCTCAGACGGAAAAGAAGAATGATGACCTGACACAATTTCAACTGAGTATTGGCATGGTGTAAATCAAAGACCAATCTGCCCTGACAGGTACAGCTTTCATGATGGGATCCAACTGGGATTTCAAATACTCTAACCAGCCAGATAAAGCCCAGTGCCTGAACAATGCATCCACCGCAAGTCAGAGAGAAAAAAACACTGATGGTTTGAGTGCCTGTCTAAAACCTGACGTTGACTGCATTTTAATGGCCAACATTTTCGGAGAGTTGCTTCGCTTCACTTTCTACCCTGTTCCTCGCAGGGAGTTTTAAAAAAAACATATTCAAAAGGGGACAATGAGAAGCAAAAGAAAAGCTTCTCTAAAGACATGAAGAGGCCAAACAGTCAATGTGCACCCAACTAAGGACTGGCACTGAGGGTTGATGACTATATTGAGTTGAGATGTTATTCATCGTAAAGTTAAGACAGCAGAATTTCCAATATTTAATTTAAATAAATAGCTTAATTTACAATATTCCCAAGGCACTAAAACCACAGAAGTTATTTAGCTGTAACACATCTGAACAGTGTCAACTCTCTCGATCTTTTCAGTTGAATATCACAGTTGTATTCTCAGTTTTAAACACAACACTGAAACATTCAACGTGATCTCATGGGATGGTGTATGCATAGCACGCCCCTTTTAAGGTCATTTTGCGTGTCGTTTCACACATTTTTAAGCTTTCGTATCGTCTTATTCACATGACCTACAGTCGCAGTTTAGTTAAGTTTAGGCATAAAAATGACTTAGTTAGGTTAAGGGGGAAAAAACATCATGGTTTGGGTTAAAATCAGTTTATTTATGTTATGTATGTCAGGTAACGTACGCTACTTATGTCACGTAAGTTCAAAACATTACATAACTTGATTTACGGACAATACACTGGTCATTATCAACTTTTCGGTTTCACACTGGACGCGAATCCCCGTCTCCTGGGTCAAGGTCCACTGCTTGTTTGATCCATCCACCACCCCAATTTTCTTGCTCTTTAGGCTACGTCATCTTACATTGTTTTCTCCAGTGTTGGTTAGCGTTACTTTTAAAAGTAACTTGTTACGTTACTGGATTACAGTCATTAAAAAGTAACTTGTTACATTACAGAGTCAGAAAAGTAACTTGTTAAGAGTACTTTTGCGTTACCAAAAAAAAAATGACAACCCCTTTATGATGAGGCTTCACCTGGGGGATGTGTTCGAGAGGCGATCACTTTTACACATAAACAACATAAACTAAAAAATGTCAAGAAATGACATGCGAAAAGCAAAAAAATACATTTTGATATCATGCAAAATGACTTAAGGCACTGGCGCGTTATTCATACGCCATTTGATGAGACCAGGCTGAAACGTTATGCAGAACTGGAAGCTTTTTCAATTCTGCTATTTTTATGTTTAGTACTAAATAACTTTCAATTTTTTAACAAGGAAACAGGGAAACCACCCGAAGATGCATGAAGCATGTGACAGAGGGCAACGAAAGGTAACTTGATGGCGTTTTGCTAGAGAGGGACACCCTCTGCTATAATACCATACTTGCCATATTGCCAAAGGAAATAACACCCTGTATTAGATCCATTTTCAGTGAACACCATGGTCACCTGCATACAGCAGTGGTGTGGGGCTCCACTGTGACATCCCTGACCCTCACACGGGTGGAAAAAAGTTTAAGTGTATGACAGCTGAGCCAAATGAAAAAGCACTTTTGGACTCTTTGAGCTTGTCTTGTTTACCTCCTCTACCTCTGAGTGGCACTTTCATCTGTCTTCTCCCCTAATTGGATCCTCTGCACACATTCCCATCGGAGGATCTGCATCTCCTCACACACACGGCGCATTTACCTTTCTCACACACGCAGCACATTTGCCTTTATGTGTTTACTGCTTCTCTGTATAATGACAGCAAGAGCTTTGCCCTCACATTTATTTGCATTTTCTCTCAACCCACCCAGTGTCTGAGGCCTCTCCTTAAACATCAAACGAAGCACCAAGAGGAAAAGATGTAGTTCCATCTAAATGAAAATAAACCCTCAAAAACGGTGTTACAGACACTGTATCAAGGCTATTAGTTGTGTGCCCAAAATTCACACCACCAAGGCAGAACAGGCAATTATTCCACATCAAACAAGCTTACAATTAACACATGATATAATGAGATTAGGGGTTACTTCTGTGGTTTTATTATTGTGGTGTTATTTGATCAATTAAACCCAATTATTGTTCTGTCTCACTATTTACATTCAATGATATATTTGTTCGTTGTTTTTTTTTGCCTTTTTAAGATGTCGATAAATACTCTCAAAAGAGATTAGAAATGGTCATTATGTATTGTTTTTTATTCACTGTAATAATCATGCTAATCAGGAAGTCAGTGACACTATAACCTAAACATCTATGGAACAATATATAATTTCTAATTTAATTTACATCATGTAATAACCGGGAAATATGCAATGCAAATTCCCTTCAGATGATGGAATGAAACATATTGCTTGTTACTATAATAGCATCATTAGTAATTTGCAAGAAGCATCAGTTTAACCATTAAATGAAACAAAAAAATAATAATGTAGAAATCAATGGAACAACTGCTGTTTCACAGTCTCATTGTCAGCCAATTGAATCATCATAATTTGAGACCGAATTGCTCATGGATTGTGATCTGAAGCCGACCAGAGAAAACTAACAAACTCTGTCTGCGCTTTAACTCACCATCACCAATTTTTAAAGTCACAGCTGAAAAGACAACACAGCTTCATGTCCATCCAGGAAACTGTTGGCATGAGCTTCAGTGGGCTTCAGAAGAGAATGGTGTCCATTATAATAAATACAAAACTGTCAGCTTTCTGTCCCTCTCCACATCCCTGATCATTAAGCCTGCTGTAATTACAACTGTGGGACTCATTAAATTCCTCTGTGCTGCTCGCTGGGAAGACAGACAGCCAATGCTGCTAAAGAGAGTGCTTTCTGAATCACTGGGCTCTGCTATTGTTTCTCTCTAAAAGCATAACAACACCACTCATATTCCTCTCAACAGTGCTAAAATTACATCACACAAGTCTTGGCCTAAGAGAAAACATTGCCATTAATATCGCGGGGCCTTTACAAATCACCTTTACTTTAAACAAGTCTGACATGGTGTTAAGACGCCTGATTCACTTCTCAGCCCATTTTATTCTCTTCCACACCTTGATGAATTTATTGGTGGATTCATTTTGAACCAAATCCAGGTTTCAAACTCAAATCAACACTTAAGAAGTTGAAGTGAAAATGACTAGTGACAGTGCTTACATAAGGATCTATCAAATGTTGTTGTTTTTTTGTAATTCCCTTTTAATTTGTCTGAATTCTGTGTTTTACAATTTAACAAATATCAATAAATTTGATGTAACACAACATTGCCCTGTTTTTAAAAAAATGAAAGACAGTGCTTCAATGCAGTTAAAACATTCCATTTATTCCATTCCTTTATTTTATAAAATTAAGCGCTTAAATCTTCACATTATAAAATTGTTTGAATATTGCACTGTGCTGAATATAGCTGCTAGTGTTGAATTCTTAGTTTTTTTGGATGACAGTCATCTCAGAGAGCCTCTTGTATAGGTCTAGAACAGTGATAGGAATGAGTGAGTTACTTGCTACAGTTACAACATATGTATACAGGAGTCTGAACTGCATAACTCCAGCCACAATCACACTGATCGCAGTAAGTCTGTCAGTAAGTCTAAGAGCCTGTTTCTCACTGCGTTTCTTTTTCAAATTAAACCTTATGTTAGCTATGATAGCTGACATCAGCTAACGTTAGCTATGACAACCACGGCGCAACCCCTGTAGAGGGCGTGGCCTTGTGGCAATGCAGCATCGGCACCAGAGCAGAAGGAATGGATGGGCGAGCAACGTTGACGGGGCATTTAGTTCACCTCACACAGATATTATGAAGACATTATCATGTTTTATGAAAGAAATAATCTATGACAGAGAGGTTTACATACATAGTCTCACTTATGCGCACAGGTGTGCAAAAACACACACATGCTCCAACGCCCACAAGAGGTTATAAACTAAGATGCCCAGTAATCCATTAAATGTGTTTAAGTTAATACAGTATCCTACTGCAAGAGACAATTCTATGTAAGTAATAAGCCTCTATCTTGGCCCACTTTCATAGGCCACACAACAAATTAAAGGACAAACATTAACAACATCCATTAAGCCAAATCAAGAGCGCAGTATGCATAATTACAACTATATGCATGCTCATTCAGAAACGTAGCTACAATTACAGAAGTGCAAACAATACGGCCACTCTTCATAGTGTACAAAGCAGGACAGACACTTTCCAGGGTGCATATCAGTGGATTCATGAACTCACCACACTAGAATCAAGAACAAGTCATCAACTGTGCGTGCGGAATCTTCTCAACAAAACTTTTTTTAACTTCATGTTGCAGGTTTTAAGGGAGATCATGCACAAAAGATAGCTGCACAAGCTGTCTTATGCAACTGTGCACATTTGCGGTCTGTTTAAAATGTTCCTTATGTAGAGAATTAGTTTTCCCACATGACGAAAGAGGCACTGAATGTGACAGAAACTTGAAGACACACTCAGCATGGCCTTGAGAACTTCATGCTGTTCTGATAGGAGCCTTCATTTGTGATGAAAGATGATGGCTCCTACAGCAACTACTATTTTTAACATTCCTATAGCTTTTGCTGTTGCTTTGCATCTGTTTCTGTCTGTCTGTCTGTCTGTCTGTCTGTCTGTCTGTCTGTCTGTCTGTCTGTCTGTCTGTCTGTCTGTCTGTCT
>JBBPCS010000023.1:9344646-9357583 GCA_037974645.1 Hollardia meadi
TGCATCGGCCAATCAGCTTGCTGCTCCCTCACTGCGAGGGACACCTGGTCACTCGACGAAATCACGACTGTTTGCTGTCCTGGCTCCCAAATGGTGGAATAGGCTCCCCATTGACATCCGGACAGCAGAAAGTCTACACATCTTCCGCCGCAGGCTTAAAACCCATCTCTTCCGACTGCACCTTGGCTAAGAAGATGATGTTTTGTTTGTTTTTTTAAAGAAAAAATGTTTTGCACTTACATGTAGCACTTAGTAGTTTGGCTTATTTGAAGCTAATGTACTTACATGATTGTTGCTGTTCTGGGTTTGTACCCTCATGGTTGAATGCATTTATTGGAAGTTGCTTTGGATGAAAGCGTCTGCTAAATGAAATATAATGTAATGTGTATGTCTATAGGCACTTAAAATACCACCAGTATATTTTGTCTCATTTCATGTCATATTCTGATTGGTTGGTTTGATGTAATTTGTGGCAGCAGTTTCATTGTGAGACATTTCAACTCTTTTCTTGCCATCAATGTCACCTTTTGTGTTGGAAAGCACCAAAATTGCACAGTGTACAGGGACCTTTCGGTAGACTTTATGGAAGAGTACATGGCTCGATCAGTTTTGTTTCTTTGTGATAATATAGTGGGTTTTTATTTATTTATTTATTTCAAGCTGACAACTTTGTTGTACTGAGACAATGAAATAATTATTTCAGGATCATTTAAAAACAGTTGTCTCATTATTTGGTGATCGCAACATCAATGTTTTTTTGTTTTTTTTATTCCGACAACAATCTGTTAAAACCCTTCTGATGATCACAGATCGGCAGCTTAATGTTACAAAATATCTTTTTCTCATGTGCAATCAAAATCAACTATTTCCTGATTATAGCTCATAACGAAAACATGAGAACTACTTATGGTGCATGTACATCTTCTCTGCCCTTTCATAAGATGTAACTACTGCCCTAATTTCTTTCACACTTCAACAGAGTAAACTCTTGTTATCAGACGTATATGGATAGTGTTCCAGCTTCCTACACAGGTCCAGGTTTCTAACAGAATCATTTTACACATGTTTAAGGTAATAAATCAATGAAAGGACACAATTGGGTGATACCTTAAGTACACATTGTACAACTGTCATCTACTTAAAAAAAAAACGGTACCTGACGTCACTCTAGGATAAGCATTCCCTCCATTCCCCCAAAAGGGAGCTCAGAAATCAGCCAGGCTCTGCCTTTTCTTTGCCTAACCTCCAAGGCTCTTTTTCATCCAGTTGTCAAGAGGCTCCAGTAAGTGAGAACATGCTTCTGATTGATAGACCAATAAGCAAAAATTATCCTTCTGAACCACACGGCTCTAATTATGATCTCTGATACATTTCCTTCTCTGCTGCATTTGTGTGTGTATCAAGGAGAAATATTGAGGTCAGAGTGTAAAACAGTGAGAAGTAGGTCCAATCTGAGGATTGATTCAGGGGTTAGTAAGGAAGGGCATTTTTTGAATTAACTTCACAGACTAACTTCTAATCCCTGTCCATTTCGCCACACTCTCCACTGGCATTATCATTACCATTGCTTTGCTACTAGCCTCTCAAAGGGAAAACATCTTTTGTTTCTCCCATAGGTTTCAAATACCGGCAAAGAGAAAAGCTGCAGGATGAGAGTGAAATCTATTACTATTCACCTTGACAGCAGCCAGAGAAACAGGACATTTCTAAAATGAGCTCTTTTTATGGTGCATTTATCTCCAGCTGCCTGAGAACTGCAGTACACCACAATATGGAAACAGGAACATTGTGTGAAAAAGATGGTGAGAATACATTTATTCCTGAAAAAGTAAGCTTATATAAGATAAATGATGTGCGAGCAATTGGTTGGGACACTAATATTCTGTATGTGACATGGTGCTGTGCCATAATGCTGTATTTCCATGTGATTTTGTCATGGAGAGTGTCTGCACAAAGCCGACCATGGTGAGCAAGTGATCCTTACAGGTGGGGCAGCCAGCCAGCCATACTTGTCTTCGGTACGGTTCATGTCCCGGTCAAAGGCGTAGAGCTGACAGTAGCGGAGGTGATCCATATCCAATAGGTTAAACTGCCGCCGTGCATAGTGGTAACTCTGATTATTCCCCTCTCTCGGGAAATCCAGCCACTCAGGATGGCCAAACTCATTCCCTGCAACACAGAGAGTGTAGAAAGTACATAATGAAGGGAAAGGCACACAGTATGAATTAGCATACTCTATCGTGCAGTGCTATATGAGGGGTTTGTGCAAATTTTAACAAGACAAAAAAAGACGAATCAAAGGGACCGAGTCTGTGACCTCTTTATAACCCCAGCCGAGGTTAGTACTTTCCATATTAAAACAGCCACAAAGCTCTTTTCCCACAAACATTTTCAACAACTGCAGTGTGCCAACCTTCCTGTCACCCAGGAACCTTGAACCATGAAGAAAGCTTTGCAAAAAGTCAACACAAGTGAAAACATTGTGTAAATAAATCCCATAGCTTTCATCCGGGTCTCACTTTTTCAACAAATACAGTACATGAAAAACTAATGCACCGGGATATATTTATATATTATTTCTCCATAACCGAGAACAAACTTCAAGTTAGTACAAGTAAAAAACAAAACAAAACCCCCAAAACCCAGGGAATTCTTGTTGATTAATTTACATTTATTAAAACTTAATTTAAATTTCAAAATTATTCAGCCACCTCACAACCACCAGAATTACTGCACTTTTAATAAAACTACTCTAAAAGGTTGTTTATTTTCTCTGCCATCTTTAATTGACAGGGAAAGCCAAAAAGGGCCATAGTCAAAAACTAACACGGACATTGTTGGATAGCAGAGTTACACCGTCCAGATGTAAAGCTCAATGCAACTGCAGAAGTGTAAAACAATGGTCCTGTTGTGACTATGCTGTCACGCTAGGAGCTGAGATAATGAATCTGTCATCAGATGTCATGACAACATCATACAACAACAGCCAGGATAATTGAATTCCTGGCAGAGGAAGAAACACAGAGACAAGACACAGAGAATACAGGCTAGTGGTTTATCTGGTGTTAAGAACCCACCACCACCACACACACATACACATACACAGAGTGATGGGATGAATTGGAACGGACAGGGACTGACAGCAGATTCTAATGAAATACATTATGTAGGTGTTAAAGAAGTAAAACAATAAGGCACGGACTGCCAACAGAACAAGCCAGCTGCAAAACTTGTCTAAGAATTAGGGCAGCAAAGACATGCAGAGCGAGAGGGAAAGGAGGGAGAAGGGAGAGAGAAAGCCTTTTCTTGTGACATCTGCATGAATAACAAGCCTCCCACACAGCTGAACTTGAAATGTAAAGGAGAAAATTACACCTCAGACTTGCAACACTGGCAGCTGAAGGCAGATTTTTTTTTTTGCCAGCACTCCACCAAGAGGTAAATACACACTATACACTACCCATTCATTCTGCAGCTGAAATTCCTGTGTTAATATTTCACATGCAAATAATCTCATAGAGCACATGATCTTTACTGTATCTTGTTACAGATTTGTGGGGAAAAAAAGTCATACATTGCATGGCTATGAATAAATCAGAATTCAAATTCTTAATACAGGAAATACCCCCAAAGTTTCTGAATGACATATAACACTAAATTTTAATAAATATTCTTAAATATTAAATTATAAAGATTTTTCCTCTTGCATCACATTTTAGTCACAACTACTTTTTAATACTACATGTCAACAAAATGTAGTTAATCATATTTTTTTGGCAATTTTAAAATTAAACATTAAAACTTTTCAGCTAAATCTTTACTCTAATCTTTATCTTTACTTTTTAAAAGGCTATACAGCAGTGCTCTCAAACAAAACTCTTACCTCTCTAAATAAACTAATGATAATATCATTAAGTTTATTGAGATTATCTTAATGAGATTCATTAATTCTCTAGTGAGAATTATTTAAGAACAGTCAATTTTGAGGCTTTTAGTAGAAACATGTGAAATACACTAATTTAAAATTTTCAATAATAATTGTGCTTCAGTGCAGGTCATGGGGTCAGCAAAATACACTCATTAATTAAACAGAATAATTTAGTTTTTACTCCAATTTTTAATAAGACAAAAAAAACAAACAACGACTTTTATTCACACAAAAGACTTATTTTTCTCCAATTTTGTGCTCAAATTTTTTCTGCACAAATTTTTTCAAATCTACAATCTGTGTTGGTGAGCACTTCTCCTTTGCCTGGATAATCCATCCACCTGACAGTTGTGGCATATCACGCTGCTGGTTAAACAACATGATTATTTCACATGTGGGCCACAATAAAAGACCACTCTAAAATGTGTAGTTTTATCTTGAAAAAATACATTTATTAGCCACTGACCTATGGAATTCACATGACTAGGGCTACAAGTGTGCATTTTTTGGTCACATATACCCCCAAGAACAAAGAAGGGGGGTGGGGGTCATGGATCAGAATGACCAGTCAGTATCTGGTGTGACCAACATTTGCCTCATGCAGTGTGACACATCTCCTTTGTACAGACTTAATCAGGTTGTGGATTTTGGCCTGTGGAATGTTGGTCTACTCCTCTTCGAAGCTGCTGAATATTGGCAGAAAGCAGAAAACCCTGTTGTACATGTTGATCCACAGAATCCAAAACATGCTCAATGTGTGACATGTCTGGTGAGTATGTAGGCCATGCAAGAACTGGGATGCTTTCAGCCTCCAGGATATGTGTAAAGATCCTTGCAAAAAATGGGTCCAAGCATTTTCATGCTGCAACATGAGGTAATGGTGGCAATGAATGGCACGACAATGGGCCTCAGCATCTTTGCCAACAATGAAATGCACATGTGTTCGCTGCCCCCACTATGTTCACAACATTGACATCAGCAAACTGCTCACCCACAAAAAGCCATACATGCTATCTGCCATCTGCCTGGTACAGTGTAAACTGGGATTCATCCATGTAGAGAACCCTTCTCCAAAGTTCCAGACGCCATCGAAGGTGAGCATTTACTCACTCAAGTCGGGTATGACGACGAACTGCAGGCAGGTCGAGATCAGGTTAAGAAGCTGGATGTGGAGGTCCTGGGCTGGCGTGGTGGCCGTAGTCTATGTGGGAGGGATGTGTTGGATTTACTGCCAAATTCTCTGGAACAGCATTGGAGACAATTTATGGTAGTAAAATTACTAAATTCATGGGCAACAGCTCTGGTGGACATGCCAATTGCACACTCCCTTAAAACTTGGGACATCTGTGGCACTGTGGTATGTGATAAAACTGCACATTTTCGAGTGGCCTTTTATTGTGACTAGCCCAAGGCACACCTGTGCAATAATCATATTGTTTAATCAGCATCATGATATGCCACACCTGTTATATGGATGGATTCTTGGCAAAAGAGAAGTGCTCATTAATGCAGGTTTTTAACAAATTTGAGTTCAAAATCTGAGAGAAACAAGTCTTTTGTGCGCATAAGTCTTACATTTTTTACTTTTTACTTGTGAAAAATTGGAGAAAAAAATAAAGTGTTACGTTTATATTTTTGTTGAGTGTAAATGAGATTCTTGCCAGTTAAATTTGTCTGTCGTTGAATTTTATCAACAACCAGTCTGAATGTTTTGACCACAAGGTTTTGTCTTTAGATGACAAGAATACAGCAGTGCTATAATTGCTTCCCACATTCAGTGCAGATAAAGCTCCAGTGTAATCACACCGAGGCACACTGTACTGGACAGAGGATGTCTTCTTTCCTCTCTCCTTTCTGGGATGTTGGTGAGTCAGGTGCGTGGGCGTGGGGTGAGACTTCCCCAAGTCTATCTCCATCAGCAGTAAGCTTCACATTTTGGTCCTCCTCACTCTTTCTACGAGGCACCACCAAGTCAGTTTTCATCACCGGAGTGCCTAAGAAAATCTGCAGGTTAAGGTTCCTGTGAGTTGTTTGGCAAATGAGCAATTTCAGCATGGACGTTGCAGCAGCTGTGGGTGCATCACAGCCCTGGCCGCAGGTCAGAAGCTGATATGTCTGGTGAGCTTCACTGCCCTCAAGCAAAAAGAGGAAGAAGTTCTTGTGAGTGCTGTGCCACTACTAGGTGGACTGTCTAAGTGTACATTTTCTCAACTACCCAGTGTCTTCAGAGCCATTTGCTCCACTGTTCAAATCTACCTTCTTCTCTGCTCAATAACCACATCAATATACTAATTTTTTTTTTGAAGAAAACAGTGTGAGGTACTAATGCACTGAAAGAGTAAATACAACATTCTATTCTAAGCTTCGTACAACACCGGGGGTATGTTGAAATGAGAAGCAGTGGTTCCTTGGCTTGCATCTCAAAGGCTTGAGCTTCACAGAGGCAGAAACAGGTAAGTAAAAAACTGATAACACCTATTGTGCAGAACATACTAGTTGCAAATGCTCAGTCCACCATTTGAAGCTATAAGCTAAATCAGTTTGCTTTTCATGCACTTAAGTAAGTGGGTTATTTTTTAGTTTTCTGCCATAACCTTATTTCTGAAACAATCTGTCTCCTTCACTGAAGTAAGAGATTAAGAGAAACACAGCATATAACGTAGTTGTATTTCTTCAGGTGATGTGTATCATTTCGAACTGATGTGATGGGCAAGTGGGGGTTTCTCCATGTCTGTGCTTAGCTCTGCATACCAGGAGTTTGAAGACTTACTATGAGACAGTTTTACAATACTGATTTACTGTATGTGCTATACAACCTCTACATTTTGGCCTGTGGATATATACCCTTTCCTGACCTTATAATGGTCTACAGTCAATCAGAATTTAATGGCAACTGTGATTTTTGGTTGTCCCCATTCCTCTGTTTTACTGCATAAACAGGTGCAGAGTGGCAGGTTGTTGGTGGTGTAACTGCACTATAGGCTTATCTAGTGCCTTAATGATGCCCATAGTGTTGGACTCATTACAGTATAAAGACAGCAGAAAGTTAACTTACAGAGCCTGATTTGACGTCTACACTTATAGTCATACTGCAGAAAAACTACACAGTACCTACTGTCTACTCTCAACCAACTTGAAAAGGTAAGTGTGACACATTTGATTTTGCTGAATGAAAGATGTCAAGGATATGCTGCATTCTGAA
Organism: Hollardia meadi; assembly: GCA_037974645.1. Lineage (NCBI taxonomy): Eukaryota > Metazoa > Chordata > Actinopteri > Tetraodontiformes > Triacanthodidae > Hollardia > Hollardia meadi. The sequence goes on from JBBPCS010000023.1 coordinate 9,351,777, forward strand.
AACCTTTTCTTTCACAGTCAGCAATCTCTGGGTTCAGGTAGAATTCCTAACATATCAAGACATGTCAAGAGGGAGCAATGGCATAAAAGAATACTCTCAAACACTGTGCTAGAGGCTCCTGCCTTTGAGTCGCACCTACAGAATAAGTCCCATGATTACCTTGGGGAACTTATTCTTAAGGAGAAAAAAAAATCCACATTCAGATACTCTTTCACTGTCAGACATCAATATGTGATGTTCAATGCATAATTTACTACTTTGGTGTATCCACTGGCTCGACAACTACTTTTGAGTTCCTACATTTCCCAGAATGAATTTTGACACACCCTGGGGAAATGGGCTCTCTGTGTTGCACTGTGTTGCATACAGTACGTGTAGGTGGTTGGAGTGAGAGCAACCATAGGAGTATGATACATTTCTGGTGAAGAAAAAGCGAGAAATATGTGACGCAATCTACAAATGCATTACACAGGTAATACATCTATTTAGAGCTGTGTCCCAATTCTTTACTACATACTGATTGTAAGCAGGTTTTGAGGACACAGAGTATTGATATTGGACTACTAAACCTGAGCGTGCGGTTCGTGGACTCGATTTCCCCACATTCGATGCCCATGGGAAATGGTGGAGCTACTCACAGCTGCCAAAAAAATCAACAAATTGTGAATACTGATGAAAAAAAAAAAGCTCAATGAAAATCTCACAGAACAAACTAGAAAGGCTGTTTGTTTTTTGTTTTTCCAAAGCTGAAGTTTGATTGACATCTGTCAGCAATGCAGAATAGCTCACTGAAACTGAAAATGAGTTACCTTTCAATCCATATTTTACCCAGTACCTATGCCATGTGCAGTACCTACTCTTGGCTCTTCAGACAGTTATTACACTACGCACTACACACTTACACATCACATTTCATTTCCATGCACATTAGCAATGGCATACCACACTTAATGTACATTATTGTCTTTTATATAGTCTGTATATAGCTTGTTTATTTTGTATATATAATATGTACATTGTCTATATATTGTCTATATTTTGCCATTGTATATGTCTGTATTGCTAGAGTGACACCAACGGCCGGAATCAAATTCCTTGTATGTGTGAACATATTTGGCCAGTAAATCTGATTCTGATTCGAGTCCCAAATAAACTAGAACCAAAAGGAAACAATGGACCTTTTTTTTTTTACACCACCCACCAATGGTTACTTAGTACACATCATCATACACAAATACACACACACACACAAAAACATGATCTGCCAAATATCTGTCCGCAGCAGCGAGCCCAGCTACAGGCTGGTGCTTTGATAAAAGTTTTTAAACACTTCATTAACAGTGTAAGTGCACCAGCCACTTTTGCCTGCATTTACTTTCAGTTTTCTAATGTTATTATTTTATAACGTCTAGTGGAGATGATTGATTTTGTGTACAGGTTGATTTAGTGGCCCGTGGAAGCCTTTTACTCCGTTTTTTCATTTCAGCTTAACAGAAACACATTGGACACACCTCCATTAGGTAATCATTCCCCTCTACTCAACGATAACACAGCAATGTTCCTCCCATATGCCTGCATTAATCACCATTTTAATAGTCTTCCTCTGCCTCCTCACAGCTGAAGTAAACCAGATAGCACATTCGGTACAAGGATGAAATACTGTATGATGGATTCTCACAACAATACACGAATGAATAAAATCATCATTTGTGTCTCAGAATATATTTGGGGTACTGGTATCTGAGATAAAGGAGGTTTTGCATAATATATGCAAGGGCTGTTTTTTTATAGGAATCATTAAAGGATAAAATTAAAGTTAAAATTAAGTCAGACAGGGAAAGAAAAGGTCGGATTCTAAACAAGCCCACTGTTTAACCAGATTATGGACATCACTTTATATGGAGGTAGATTGCTCAGAAAAACTATGCACAGTGCACACAACCAGAGCAAGTATAAGAGGTCACAGTTGACCCAGGAAGTTGGCCTGTAAAATATGATGTATGTTTATAGAACAGATAAAAGTTTTAGTGTTTTGGGTTTGGTTTCTCTTCTAAACATGTTTTGCTAACAAAGTGGGGGGTTTCCACTAGAACATACTGTAGCCATGATCAATGTCATTCACTTCATCTGTCAGTGGTTTTAATGTTGTGGCTGATCGGTGTAAGTCTGTACACACCCCAGGAACACCAAGGACCCAAGTGGTATCAATGACCCAATTGGTGTCTATGACCCTGACAATGACCCCACAGAGGCAAAAAGCTGGGAACCAATCAGTCAATCAGAAATGAAGATGCTCCTTGGATGAGAGGTGAAATGTCTTCAAGTTTCTACAACCAAGTCCAGTTGCCCTTGATTCTTCCCTCTTTGCACTAACATGGTAAACATAGTAAACATTCCGGCTGCTAAGCACATGTAATGCAGAATTTTAGTATTGCCATTGTAAGCATGTTAGCGTGGTAAAGTTACCATTTAGCTCAAATCACCTCTGTGCAAATACACTTTACAGAGCCACTAGCATGGCTGTAGACTCAGGCACTGTTCAGACCTGGTATTACCATCCGTCCTGAGTGATACAATCACAAGTGGAGGTGTGTACGCACCAATAATGCATTGAGGACTCATTTGAGATCCGATCACTCAGACCACAATCAGAGGTGGTCTTGGCCAAATTTGGCCAAAAAATTGCCGTTGTGTCCATTTGTCCCAGTCATGTATGTGTTTATTTGCTTATAGAGCGAAGAAGTGAGATCAGATCACAAAGGTAATCAGTCTCGTTGAGACATGTTAATGCAAGTTGTGAACTGAAGGAACACTTGTTCTGGATGTCACCATGTACCCAGATGTAAACAATTACGTTAAGTTGAGGAAAATGTTATCAGTGCAAGTAAAAAATGTAAAACAAAAAAAAAAAGAAAATGTTATTTTCCTTTAAGAAATTGTACAGAATTTTGTATCCATGCTAAAGGGTGGAAAACATAACAAAAAGTTTGTCAGATAATGTTGATGCTTAAATTTCTGGTCGTTCCATTAATGATATGATTAATGGGAGGTAACCATGTTTACACAAGGTTATATCAGACAGCTTTTCAGCTGGCACATCCCATTACACCGCTACACAGCCCTGCATCAGATAAGGGCCTGACAGTGACACAGTCCCGTCAGTAATTAGCAGCACAAGAAGGAGCCAAGGATCAATGTGTTTTCCATCGAGGGATTCTGGCAAAGAGAGATCAATGAGGGAATCAGAGGATATGGGAAGACGAGAGTCACAGAATGTTTCAGATGCAGTGCAGGAAAAAAAAGCTGCAAATGTGATGTGATGATTATTTGCACTTGCTAGTTTGATTTCTTGTTGCCGTGTTAATATACACTCCCACTCCCAGTTTGCACATTAAATAAGCATTACTAGCCCAACAGCAGTGGTGGGATTGCCTCGTTCATCCAAAACCACAAGCCTGTAAGCACAGTTAGCTCTCAGCGAGATTATCTATTTGAAATGTATGAGAAGGAAGCACTGGTTCAATTCACTATCCAAGGCTGCAGTATAATGGTTGCCTGTCGCACCGCGGCACTCCATGAATACGGAGTACTGGGAGAAGTATTTAGCTTCAGAATTCAGACTGTAAATCTGTTATTTTATGTCCTGTGAAAAAGCTTTCATTCTGCGCTTTCATTCTGTCCCCCCGATGTCATGATAAAACCATTGAGGCATTTCATTACTGCCACTTGCTGCCACGTGCTTTGATGTCACTGACCAACATCATTTACAGTATCCATCTATCAGCATCTGAAATACATATGTTCCTTCTGTCCTCTGGCTGTGTGGGGTTTGCTATTGTTCATTAGTTAACAAATGGGTTTTTCTACAATAAGCACTTCCAATTGATTTGCATGCTCAAACAATTTGTTCTTGCTCAGCACTGACTAAATGACTCCCCCTTCATTGATCCATTGACACGGCATGTCATTTGAGATCCGATCACTCAGACCACAATCAAGTAGATCTAAGGATCTACTTGATTTTCCTTTTTATCCCCCCTTTTCTTGAACATATTCCTCAAGCTCGCCTGTTGCCTGAACTTTGGAAAGTTCTCAAGGATGTGTTCTGCAGAGAACATCTTTTTAACTTTCAATCATTACTACTGTTATAAAAAGATGATTGCAGGATTCTTTAAGTCAGCCAGACAAGCAGTGTGTTACGTAATCATTTTGAGAAGGGAAATGTTACTTTGAGTAGTTTGCTTGTGTAACTATTCAAATAGTTTTAGTAGATATCCTGTTTTACAGAACAGCTATCCTAATAGTTCAGAAGAATTTGTCCTTTCTCCAAATGACACAAAACCTAGACACAAAACCTAGAAACAAAACCTGACAAATTATACTGAGTGATTGAAGGACAGTCACATACATGAAGAGTATCCATAAGTTCCTTGGCTGGTCTGGCGCAAACTGCTTAAGTAAGAGGAGTTAAGCCCCTTTTACTCAGCCTGTTCAATGCAGGCCTGTTGCGCCTCTGTTGCGCCTTGCTGTCTGTGTAAATGTCACGGAGGCGTAACTGGGGGTCAAAGTTGTTCCGCCTCTGAGACGGCAGCAGAGGTAGTAACAGCACTGAATTGACGTCTGTGTAAACGAGTGAGCCGGTGAGGCGGAATGACGAGACAGGGCTGTGACTTTTTGTCGACATGGTTTGTGTGCGAGATTTAAAAGCAGCTAGCAGCAGTTAGCAGCTAACCAAAAAACAACCGAAAATGTTTACAAATTGTGGAGACAACGCAAGGTTCGGGAGCTACTTACCCTCCGAGCAGAGGACGAGATCATCCGTCACATAACGGGGACGGCAGATGATTGTTATTGTCCTGTTATTCCATTGTTTATTAAGCGCACTAGACTCCGATGCTGCTGTGTTACACGTTGATGACGTAATGACGCCATTGCATTTTTCAGTGTAAATAAACAAAGGCGGCGTAGAGAAGGGTCTTTGTTGCAGCGATATTGTGCAATCTCTACACTCTAATAGAACTACAGCCAGCAGGACAAGAAGCAAGATCACCAATAGGGGCAGATTTTACAAGGCAATGAGACATGTTTCCACTTAAACAGTATCAAGACAGGTGAAGGAAGGGATTTACTGACACATTATCCATTTCAAATTTGGTTCTGTTTCTGCTGTTCTCACTTCAACTCAACAGAAAGTGAGTGAACTGGACGTGTTAAGTTCTTATAAGGAGTTTCATGTCCCTTTCATGCTCTTTTATTACTGCCTTATTCAACCAGATTGAAGCATTTTCATCTGCAAGAAAGCAATGCATCATCTAATCCAAGCACCTTGTTCAGTCATCAATTGAAACAAGATTCAGAAAAGATTGCCCTTTTCATACTGTATATGATTATGGACTTGGTAATAATTTGTGTGATCAATAGACACTAAAAATGTATTTGGTAAGGCTAGGATGGGAAGTGAGCAACTCCTTTAGTCTTTTTTCACAAAATATAGCTGATTGGCTTAATGACATCAATGTCAAATCCACATTTTAAGCATTGTATTTCAATAACTATATAAACTCTTCATGATTCCGATGCTGCACCGATTGGTTGACAGTAAAGGTGGCACCAGAAATCTATGGGAGACAAAGAGGACAGAAAAGTGTGCCTTTCAGCTATACTTTAGATAGAGTCAGATAAAATTACTATCATCTGTCCTTCAACCGCCTGAAAAAGGTCAGTTCTCTGACACACGCACGCACGCACGCACGCACGCACGCACGCACGCACGCACGCACGCACACACACACACACACACACACACA
>JBBPCS010000023.1:9387626-9406371 GCA_037974645.1 Hollardia meadi
ATAACCTTTCGATTTTGAGTGCAAAACTTTCACCAAAAAATTGCGAAGGCTTTTATTTTATATTGTTGGCAAATGACAATGGTATAAGCGGGATAATCAACTCCTAGGTGTGCGTTAAACGGTTTTAAGGCACTTCGCTTTGTGGTGGGTGGTTCTTCGCCTCCACGTCTTGCCTTGAAACCGTTTAACGCACACCTAGTCATTGATTATCCCTTACTTACTTAATGGTTGCATGTGAAACAAAAAAATCTTGTGTGTCACAGTCCAAAAGAAAAAAATTATCAATTTTTAAAAAATTAAGAATTCTTGCATTGTTTACAGCAATTATTGCAAAACAGTGTTTTTTTTGTTGTGTTACAGTTAATACATTTAGTTCCACCTAGAGTTAAAACTCTAACTTACATTTTTCATCTACTGTAAATGTATCAACTAACTTTTCCTGAGGGGAACACAAGCTCAATGAATCCAGCCCGGTTTCAGCTGATTCATTTGGCTGCCATTCGAATTTTAGTCAAAAATTAATTAATTTGCTTCTTTCTCTTTATCAAATGTGAAAAGAATCTTTGGCCTAGCATTATTCTTCAATCCTGTTTCCAAAAAGGTTTGGATACTGTGTAAAATGTAAAAAACAAAATACAATCAAAGAGACTGCTAACCGATAAAATTGAAAATATTACTTTCAAAATTGAAAATCTAAATAAATTTAAAATAATATATTATGTAACTAAGCATAAGTTACTCATGTACTGTACTTAAGTGGGTCTACAATTTTTAAGTACTTGTACTTTACTTGAGTATTTAAATTTTCTGCTACTTTATACTTGAACTCCACTACATTTCGGAGGCTATTGTACGTTTTACTCAGCTATATTAGAGCTGTAATGATTAGTCGATCAATCAATTAGCCGATCACAAGAAAATTAATTACCCACTATTTTGATAATTGATACATCGTTTCGGTCTTTTTTCAAGCAAAAAATGTCAAACATTTGCTGGTTTATAGCTTCATGAATGTAAGGATTTGCTGCTTTTCTTTGTGATTCAAAATAATAAATGGAGTCTTTTAGTTTTGGACTGTTGGTTGGACAAAAAAAAAGCAATTTGAAGACGTCACATTGGGCTCTGGGAAATTGTGATGAGCATTTTTTTTCTTTTTAATATTTTATAGACTAAAACATTGATTGTAAAAAATGAATTGACAATGAAAATAATACATATAATACATTTATTTGATAACTTTATTTACTAGTTAATCTGCAGATTTAGATTATTCAGTGTTGATAGGCTATTACTTGTGATGTGTAACCAATTACATTGTGTTGCGGGCAGGATATTTAGTTGAGACCACATGGTGGTACAGAGAGAGGATGCTGTATTAGCACCCAAGCAAACACAGATACCGATAATCGTAAATGCTGAATATTGGATGCGATAATTGGTCTATCCCTCAGCCCTTTCATACCCAATCATGATATTATCCAGGGTTTCCCATATGTTCATTAATTTGTGGCGGCGTGTTTCCCACACAGAAGTTACTTTGGCGGGCTGGCCATATAGGCATTTTAACATCTGCCAAGGTATATTTAGAGACCCATTATAAAAATTTTAATATACATATTTTTTTTTATATGTCAGAGAGAACGGCATTCGCAATTGATTGGACAATCAACTCTGACTCTAATGTTACCCCTCTACTGACAATCACACATGCTCTGCAGAGAAACGCAGACGTCACGTCCACCCTGTAGATGCACTGATTGCGGTGTGACCTCTCCTGTTTAATGTGGGCGTACTTGTGCTGTTGTTTTAAGCTTGTTAATACACCTGGTTGGCGCCCCCGCAGTCCCCGCCACAGTAACACTGGCAAACTGTGGGAAACAGTCTGGAATGTTTCAAACTGTTTTTTTTAGTATTCCACGACTTTCCCAGTCTTCTGTTTCCCCTGCCCCAACTTGTCTGAAGAGAATTACAACGTGCGAATGAATCAGAGATATCAAGTCAGTTTAGAGAATTGTTCTGACGCACTAACATTTGACAGACACAATGGAACTAGATACCATTAGATACAGTAAGGCCATATACACACTACACCTACATTTGACGTCTGTTGCTTATTGTGATGTCATCTCTAAATTACAGTTTGAAATCTTCAGTCATGATTATAATCCACTTTTTAAAATTCTCCCCACAGAGCAGCTGAACTCTGTAACCTTTTCATGCACTCACTGTTAGACAATTCAGGCCTCTAAATTTAGAGTGAGTGTTCAGGTCTGTTGCTTTGTGTATGACTGACGGTGACAGATGAAGCACAAAGGTGTCCAGACAGTCTACAACAGACTGGAGAGACACAAGTAGGAAATAGCTTTTCTCTTCCTGATCTCAGCTCGCTTTAAGGGCTTCCATACTAGCCAGCGGCAAGGTGACTTTCAAATAATGTCATTAATGTGCTCCTTTGACTAAGTGCATTAATGATGCTAAAGAGGGGAACATTTGCAGAGAGGTTGATGAAAGCTAAAGTTCCCTGCTCATTTCCTGCCTTTGGAAAATAAATGCTGCCAAAGCTACCTTTAAAGAAGGCAGATAAAACATTTACACATTATCATGTACAACAGGTAGTTTCAGAAATTTGATTCAGTCACTCTAATCATTCCTCCCTTACATACACCAAAAGCAATAGGCATAAGTAATATCTATTTCAGCTCATTATTTTGCAGAGCACATGCATTAGTAGTTATTACTCCAAAGTCAATAATCAGTTTTGCTTTTAAATGTATTGCATTACCATCACAAGCTCAAGACTTATTGCTGTATTTTCAATTTGAAATGATTTCTGATGACATACTCAAAACTTTGCAAAAAAACCAAAACCAAAAAACCCCAGTTTGCAGTAATGAGCAGCAGTCCCAGTGCTCCATACTTTCATTTCGTCCAATTTAAGAGATTCATGGTGCCACGAGCTGCAAAATCCTAGCAGGACTTCCTGCAAACCCGTGCAACAGGAAGGGTAAATAATGAAGCACGTCAACAGAGCACTGCTCACTGGGGCTGTAACCTGCGTGCAACATCAACGGCTGCTTTCAGAATCAATCTGAAAATAGCATCCTGATAAAATAAAACAAGAGCTGCCTGCAGCCATGGAATGACCAATTAGAATGCGAGGCTTGCAAACTGAATCACTTTAACCGTCTGTGCATAGCTGCTGTATCTGGTGTTAAACAAAGTTCAGCAAACATGAAATGTGGGCAGCCATGACATGGTGGTGAAATCTAAAGAATCAGTCAGCGTGGTCATAGGTCTTTTCTGATAAGCCAGCTGAATTCTTAGCACTGTGCAGCTCTGCGATCCCTCGGCGGACTCTGTGTGACACTGCCGCCTGAGAAAGCTCTTGATTTCGATGCCCGTGTTCAAGATGTGCCGTTAAGATTCTAGGCCTTAAGAATTAACCACAGCAGTGATCCTGTATGTAAAATAAGTGCGACTTTCATCAGCGTGACAGATGTTTGAGACTCGCGTGGGCTTGGTGAAGCCTAACAATCCCAAGCTGTGTGCTGTGAGAGACTGAACTGACACGCTCATATCTCTGCGAGGCTCAAGCCCCACTCACATGCTTCAAATACAAACAGGTGGTCCCTTACCTGCCAGGATCTGACACAGTAATGAAAATGGATTAAACTACATGGCCACTGAGCAGAGATTTAAGGCCTAGTGTTGGGGGACGACCCAACAGTGAGTAGATCCCAATCATTGTCTTACAAAACAAAAAACATTGCGTGCATTTCTTTTAAAAAGATATCCACCAGGTTAAGCTAATTCGACATAAGGTGGGGGAAAAGCATTTTTATTCGTAACATGTAGATTTTCTTGCTACTCAGTCATTTATGCAATTTTTTAAAAACTGCACCCCTACATTTTGGTGCAGTCTGTTCATCAGATTCAAGCCAAAACTCACAGCAATTAAAAAAGATACAACTAAAAACAAATTAACAGAGTGCGAAGTTAAATGAAAATAAAATGTGAGGCTGCACAAGCTATTGACTTACTCAGAGCGTCTATTTACTTTATGAGACTAGTGTAGACACAAGGTCAAAGCATTTAACCACTGAAGGACTATCCTTTTTTGCTGGTTGTACTCATTTCAGCACATTTGTATTTAAAACACAGGTTTTCTTCAGTGTTCACAAATACTCACTTTCTGTATAGATAATTTTCTGTAAATATTCACTGTATTATTTTAGGCATCCTTTGGGTAATAAAAGTGATAGAGTCTAAATGGACCTAAGGGTCACTGAACATGACTAATTAGCAAAACAGATGTTTATGAACTTCACATTAAGCGCATTAAAGGAACCGTTCACCCAAAAATGAAAATTCAGTCATTATCTTCTCACACCCCCAAGTCCGATGGAAAGTCAGCTGAAGTTTATTAGTCCACATAACATGTCAGCAAAACAGCATTGCAGCATTTTTCTAAACAGCTGAAGGAGCTGGTGACCTGAAGACACAAATTGATTTGAAATGATGTTATGAGCAGAAATCTTCGCTGTCGTCGCTAAGCTAAAAGCATTAGTGTGCAACCCCACAAAAAAAGAAAGGAGAAACATTACCCAACTTTGTATTGGTATGGGGGTCAGTACTGAATTTTCATTTTTGGGTGAACTGTTCCTTTAAACCTGATTCTATTTTTTTTTATTATTATTTTGTTTCTCCTGGGCGGGTATATTTAAAAATAATCCTGACATGTGAATATCTCTGTCTTCTCCAAAAAAAAATATTTTACAAGGAACTAGGACAACTTGCCAAAAAAAAAGCACAAATCTGTATATAAAATGTAAAATTAAAAGCATAATTTAGACCCTGTGTGGCTTTCACTGGCAATTATATAGATCTCAAAAACAGCTGTCAAGCAAGGCTGTTATATTATTTATCAGAACTTTCTGCTTTGGTTTGGCACATATTGAGCATACTGTAAATGACTCAATTAAGAAGATGCATCACACAAAATATATTCTCGGCTGACCATAAATTATTTGATTTTAATCGTATGTGTAGTTTGATACCATCATACTTTGGCAATTTCACTAAAAAAAAACGTGATTGGAATTTGTTTACATTATGCCAGATTAGTAAATGCATTATAGCCCACACACACTGCAGACTTGCACCACACATAAAAGTCAGCTACATAAGACTTCCACCCAATAATTAATTTCTATACCCAAAGTGAGCAGCACATGAGCAAGTCAATTAATTTGTACTGCACAGCATTTCACACTGCAAAACACACCAATCAGAGAATATGTTGGAAGCTTCAGACCCTGTTTAATCCAATTTTAAAACGCATTTTATGGTAGGCTAACTGACAACAATAAGACAATTAAAACAAAAACTCATTTGGCTACGAAAAGAAAAACCCTTATAGTCTACTGAGAACTAAGACCTGCAGAAAACAAAGGCTGGACCACAGAGATGCACCTCCTCCAGCAGCATGCAGACAACCACGACCACCACCTCACGACGCCACGTGGACGTCACCTGACTGAAGGAACGCATGCCTACTCTTGAGCTGTCAAACAGCAAGTTGAGAGACGACGTGCCTTCTTAAGCAACTTGTGACGCAACATAAGAGGCTTCCTGGTAGAGGTTCGTTAATTTTGCATAAGGTGGACGTCTTCTAAACGCCTATTATTCTGCGGCAGGCTGGAGTAGAAAGCTACAGCTGCACTCATTCAAAATGTCAAACCTGAACGCGGAAGGTGATTCTGGTGTGTTGCAAACATCGCTTCTTTATAGCTGTTAGTGTAGTTTTATTTCAAAACACGAACGCCAGCGTAAACCTGGCTTCCGCTCGCTTTCACCGGGGATGTATTTGGGCGACACGCTGCGCACAAACCGCAGTTTAAGCCATGTTTTTACCTCCTCTTGAAGTCCTTCTCGTACGTTTTTAGATGAGGATCCATTTGGAGAAGGCAGCTGAGCTCAGGAATTGTAACACTATCCTCTGGGTCTGCCATGGTTTCTCCAGACGAAACCAATCGAGCACCGACTGCTGCTGGCTGCACTGGCTGAACAGGGGACAGACGTGCACTGTGTGCGAGCTTTTACTGTTCCGGTGACAACAAATAGTCAGGTGGCTTCCTGCCAAGTCCACCCCATTACAGCATGCTGTGTAAAGAGCAAGTGAGAGATAAGAGAGCCGTGCCGTACCGTTCCGTGATGCGGTGTAACTTTAAGATGACAACAGAGGAAGCGTCTGGCGCGTCAAAGGAAGATGACTCGGATTTGTAGGCCTGTAAAGCAGATGTGCAGTTTTGTAGGCGGTTGACTATTATGGCTGTAAAGAAATTACAAAGCACATATAGGGACATGTAATAACATATGGTTGGTACTCAATGTCGACTGATTTACCTTTTACTGTGGTTGACATATCTGGACAAATACGGATCACATTATCATGGCAATTTGTCTGACTATTCATAAAGGAGGATTCCTAATCATTTTGGAGACCCCATGACCCAACACTGTGAGTTCAAAATAACACTAAGCCTATAATGTATCAACAACCACTGACCACTTTGTCATAAATTTAGGTGGAGCCGTTCATGGTCAAATATTGTTCCCAATAATTTTGGTGGCCCCATGATCTTTTGCCTCGTCAGAATTGGCCTATGACACACTATCTTGAGAATTATGGGCTTAAATTGTTTGTTTTTTTTAAAAATGCAGTTGAATGATGAATGATGATGAAAGGTGATAAATGCAAAAAAATTGATGGGATCCCCACAATCAAGCTACAATATCAATAAATAAAAAAAACCTATATGAAACTAATTTATTTATTTATGTTTAATCCCTTTTCTCATTTTGGAAACCCTGTGAGTCTTTCACCTTCCAGCCCAAATGTCAGCCAAACAGACAAGGCTCCTCACAATCAACTGGGCAGATTACAATTGAATTGACTGCAATGTCCTGCTCCTAAGGGGATGAACCCTTTTGATTGGAATTAAGCTTCTCTATGGACATTTTAAGCCCACACTATAAGGCTCAATGTGTTGTTTGCGTAATGAACAGTGTGGCCTCTTGGGGCCACTACTGGGGCTTTAGACCTTTAGTCCTGCGCTGAGTTCCTAGGCCTGTAATGAGTTGTGTGTTATTTATCAGAGACATTTTATTCAATATTAGTTGAAAGTCGAGTTGCTTTGTACAAAACTAGGCTTACAGTAAAATTTAAACACTTGAACATAAGTGAATGCATATGCTGCATGCAAGCATTTCTTGTAATGCTTTATGCACAATGGTGAAACTGAGACTTCATCATAACCAGGGTGGCACCGTTAGTTTCACAGTGTATTAATTGACAGTTATCGTGTACATTTGCTTATCTGGGGTATTGAATTGTAATTGAATTCTACTGTATTAGTGCTTTTAAAAAAATATAGGACGAAAGATTTTGTGAAATTATATTAAAGACTTAATATGATAATAATAATAATAATTATAATAACTGTGTAATACCATATACCGTGATACCATTATATATTTGAGAAAGTTATCACACCATGAAAACCTCATTGCAACCCCAATCATACCACACTGCACTGATTTACGCATGTTATTTTTCAATAACACGTGCTTTGGTACAGTACAAGCACATGAACAGAGACAGACTTCATGAAGCAATATCTTATTGATCTGGGCAAAGTTTCATTTGGACAAAGTTTATTTAGTGTCAAGGCCTGCTGTCACGTAACCAGATGAAGCTGCCTCTTGCAGGCTCACAGAAGCATGAGTGTGTGTGTGTGTGTGTGCAGTAAATTGATCTGGTAGTCCATTGTGATGCTGCAAATAAGTGTTTTTCTCTACAGATTCAGCTTTTACTTCACCAACACTACGCTTTGTATGTTTTACCACAAACTACTTTACAGATTTGGCAGAACTAAGTTAATGGACTCAAGATGGACAACCTTGCCATAATTCAGATCAGATTCCTTCTAGACAAGGCAAGGCAGATAAATATGGATGTCGACCGAAGAAATAGTGCAGCTCTTGAAGGTGTTGTCTTTGTCACAAAATAAAACTGAAAGGGAGTGTCATTTTAAAGAGCCATATGTTGGTAAGAGATGAAACAAGTGTATTACTGTCCACCCCAGAAGGTTACACCAATAAAAGTCGTCCCTGTGAGTCACGACTAAATAACACATATTTACAGGGGTATGTTGAAAGACACAGTACCCAATGACAACAACAAACAAAAAATTTTTAAATGTTGTCTGAGGGATATTAACTTAATGAGCTGAAGTAAGAAGTTGATTGATTTTTTTTTCTGTAAGCAATATGCCAAAATGAGCGGAAACTACAAAATATGTTTGATTCAGTTAAACGATTTTCTCAGCTGTAATGAATGACAGAGATGTTCTACATGTCGAATCACAACAGAAATTTATTTTCCCACCAGAAGTCACAGACAGAACCATCATTCTTGATGGCCTTTCTTAAATCAGATATAAGTCACATGTTTGGTTTAGGTTATCAATCTGTCTCAGTTCAATCTGAAGAGACCCCTGTTACCCTGCTGTAATGTTTCCCCTGCAACACAATTTAGCTTATCATTTTAGAAAATAGATGGTGCGTAAAGATAATATAGGGGTAAGTTACACTTCACTAATGATACAGATGAGTTAATCGTCACCAATCTTACAAACACTGCTACAAAGATGGGTTGTAAAGTTACCACAATTGTCAGCTATAAAAGCTGACAAATGACGGTGGCTCGGTCTGGAAACCAACCTGGGAATGAGATTGAACAATCAACTATCGTTCTCAGAATTGTCTACTTCACCTTTAAAATGTCAACAGGAGCAGTCTCAAAAAATAGGCTACCAACAGAACATGTGACAAACAACAGGGATATAAGCAACTGGATGACATTAGGAGTTGACAAATGCTACTTGTTATGATATATGCCCACCTGTATCAGAATTGTGGTGTTGCTGTGGGTCTGCCTGACTTGTGTGGTTATTGTTGTGGCTGACGGTGACCTGTTGGGGACATTAGAGTTTTTACTTTGTCTACTACCTGAAGATGCTTTAAGATGAGCTCTGGCTTGTATAGGCTTGTAAACGTAAGACTCTTTACCTTTGATACAGACAACCAAGCTGGACACAGATGGCAGATTTGACCATTTATTCATGAAAACATTATGCAAATATTTTAAAAAAATTACAACCTGTGATAGCATTACAGATTTGTTAGCCTCCATTCCTCACCCAGATTTCACCCCAATAAAATCATGCTTCCTTTTCCCAAGACACCATCGCAACCCTGGGTGGCTGTGATTTATTCATTCAGAATCCTTCAGAGGATGATGATGATGAAGTTTTAAGCATTCCTTCCCTGTGGTACCGAGCCATGTGTTCCAGAATCGTATTTTAGTTGGAAAGACTTTGATCGATGCAAAACACAACTGAAATGTCGGTTTCAATTGTCATTGTGATTTTAACAGAGGCCGACACAAACAACTTTCTCAACTAAACTAAATTGATGTGAGTATAAAACCATGTTATACTGATATCATGCGTAATGAAAAAATACAATTAGTCTTTTAATACCTGTAATTATTCATCTAAGCATTATAATGCATCCAAGCTGAGAGAATTACTTCCGAGAGTGTTAAACTTCCATAAGACGCCCCTAAGGCAAAAGATTATAGCTGCTGGAAGCTAGCAGATTGAGCAGAAAAGTCAGTGAATAGAGACAAGCTTTGTTTAAATTAGGGATGAGTGTTGGAAAGTAGCATCCTCTAAAAACACTATGAGACTTGCATCAGACAGCTGTTTTCAGTCTGTCCATGTATTCTGTGTCTGTTCCTTCCAAATAGACCATAAATAAATAACTAAATGTTTTTTAAGAAGCTATCATGAAAAGAAACAGAGGACAGAGGCGACAGCCATTTATTAAACAATTATCATAAACACATCTTACCAGCAGCATCTCTTTGTACACTAGGACGGCACTCACTAGAGCACATACCTCCGCGAAGGCCCAACAGCCCAACATCCATGCATTATTCCCTGGATAATGCATGGATCTTGATTAAAAAAAGAAGGAAAAAAAGGCATATTTAGAGGGCTGTTATCTATGAGTGTGTTCAATTTACTGCGGATCCACATAAAAATCTGGATCTAGTGGATTTAAACGTGTTTTCATAGGGGGGTTTGTATTTTCCTGGCTGCTGTATGGTAACAAAGAGCGCTAGAAACCTGCAACTACCACCAATGTGCAGCTCAGTTAACAGGGATTTAGTAAGGCACTAACAGTTTTTATGTCTCTTCAATAGTTTTAAGATTCAGATCCGTCATTACTACTGTAGCTTCTGTGGAAAATAGCCGTATTTAGGATCATTCATATCAGTGTTGAATGGACTATGCTCAGCAAGTAAACGTTTTGCAAACGTTTTTGCTAATTAAAGAAAATGTTGAAAAATGTCCTATCTCGCAATGTTAAAGAAAGAGATAAGAAATTCCTGGATCTGCCCCTTTATCCGGATCCGTGCCAAAATTTAATGGGTACAAACGGACACACAAAACATAACCTCCTTGGCGGAGGTAATAAGTTGGATTACTTTGTCCTCATAGTGGTGGTTTCAACATCTAACTGTATGCAACAGTATTAATGTGGAACAGGGAGTTGCCACTGGAATCACAGAGAAAAATATAAACATTTGGGGAAAATAAATCTTTTAAAATATTCAGAAGATACACATTTCTGATGTCGATAAATGCATACAGATTTGAGAAAATGTTGAACTGATAAAGTTGCTACATTCCTCTGTTCCATATTTTTTGTTTGAAAAAGTCAGCAAGAGAAATTTTTGAGGAGGAAAGACATTTTCAGAGGAGCAGATTTTTAAAAACAGACATCTCCCAACTCCAGCTGTCACAAGTAGTCATTTCTTCTGTTTGCGAATGAAAAAAAGGAAAAAAAAGAACACTAATTTATTTGCATCAATGCAAAATAAATCAAACCAGACAAAAGCATAAGGCAATGGTGTTGGAACTGCATCCATCCAACAACATAATTAGTATACATATTCTTTGTCTCAAATTGCTGCTCAAATTGAATCTGTGGATCTGTATTTGTTAAATCCAGTTCTGTGGTTTACATTCCCTCAACACATAAAAATATGCACGTCACGATGCATTTTGTTTGATAACAAAGTAACCCCTCTAAAATGGAGCTATATGAATGAAACTGCTGTGATATGTTACTATACTGTAACAGGTTTCAGTAGAATAAAATGGAAATTTATGATAAAAGACATTAAACTTGGTATCGCAATATGATCCAGGCAAGACACAGACATCCTCCTTCTGTTAGGGATCAAATGTCAGGGATCAGTCTGCTAAAATATTGCAGCTTATACATCTGACAGAAGGAAACCACTTCTCCATGAATCCTACCAAGTGAGAAGGTTAACAGTGAGCAATAAAGGGAGCCAGAGAGTGGGAATGAAGCTAATGAGAGGCGATAAGATTCACTCCAGCCTTCAATTTCAAGGATGGAGGAGCTGGGATCTCAGAAAGGTCCAGAGACTGATACGAGAAGAGAGATCTTTAATGAGAGACATTATAGAAGGTGGAAGCAGCAATATCAGTGCGTGTGTGTTAGGCAGAACACAAAGCATGTGCTGACTGTGCCCAGCAGGTGTGAATCTCTTTATGGAGCTCAGATTTCCACATGATATGTCTCTCTCATCACTATCGTATGCAAAGACTCACTGTGTGCTCTTTCTGAATAATTCACAAAAGTATTACAGATATGGGCAGTAAATGCAAAAGAGTTTAAAATATATGATTCAAAGTGGTTTCCAATGGTTGATGTCACAGTTGCTGATGTAGGTTGAGGACATGAGGAGGTAAGCAGTGCCTGTATCGCCACACTCAGGGTTTTCAGAAAAACTAATTTATGAATTTCAGACTAGTCAGCCCCTTCAGAAGAAGTGAATTGTTAACACCTGACCTTAAAATATAGCAGACCAAATGGCTTAAATCAAGCAGCGAGGCTCAGGGGATGGCGTCAAAGAAAGAAGGTGAAGAGGCCGAATTTTAGCTGGGCCTGAGCGAGGGGAAGTCGAGGCTTCTTTCACAGAAACAAGGAGATGATTGTCAAAAGAGGTTTGAGAAAAAGTTATGACACTGGCCACTCGATATTAAAGAAAATATGTATCCTGATGACTAATTCATGCTACACGCTGTGTTAATTATTGCCTTGTATGGCACACCATTAGAATACAATTTCCCTTTTGGCTCCAGTCCTTTGACAATCACAACACTACCATGTCTGAAAAAGTGAAACACTGATTATGTTGCGAACCAAAAAGGGTTTGAGGACAGGCTTTAAAACAATGAATGAATGTGCTGCGTTTAACTTTTGTTGAGAGTGTGAGTTTGTGTCTCCCCAACCTTTCAAGATTAAGATATGAAACAAAAATAATAATTCTCAGGAAGGGCAAGAAACAAAACTAGACTTGACCTGGACAGACAGAGCATACATTTTAATTAGATGCTAAAGACAATATTGTACCAAAATACAATACATTATAAATGTCATCACTTTGTCATTTTATTATATTAGTCATGACTGTGTAGTGTATGAATTTTAAACTTATTGCCAAAAACGTGTTTTGTGAGGTCACAGTGACCCTTACTTTGTCCACCAAAATCAGTTCAACATTGAGTCTAATTGGACATTTATGCCAAGATTATACCTGGCACAGAGGCATAAAAACGGAATATTCAGAGTAAAATCGTTGCATATTTTGTTTTTTGCTACAAGGAAAACATGAGCTACAGAAACCTTTGTGCGGCTGGGTACATGACAATTTGCAGCCTTCTGATGGCCTTATTTAAATAAAGTAACATTTTCACATTAGGCTGTACATTTAAGTTACGTTTAGTAACTTAAAGTCTTTAAGCCCAAAACAATGATCAACTTGAACCAGTGAACATGTGCATTAGAGTAATTAACTTAAGAGGCACATAATGTTCTCCATTAGCTTCAGTGAATGCATGAATGAATGCCTTGAAGATCAGAACTCAATTGAGTTTAGAGTGCCCATAATTTACTGAACATGTCTACATCTTAACCTTTTCAGGCCAGGCCAGCTGTTCCCAACTCAGAAAATATTACTTCAATTAAAATGCTACCTTAACATTTTCATTTCATTTTTTTCACCTGTCACAGAGGGAGAAAATGTGTGTATTCAAATGGCTTGAATGCATCATTAAAGGCAATTACCAAAAGAAAAAAAGCTGTCCAGCTGTTTCTTTATTTGTAGAGATTTCCATCAATTTTAATGAAGGCTGAAAATTGGCCCAATTTTATATGCCCATTACAAAAGGGCATAAAACTTAACCAGTGCCGGTTATTTTCACCATAACATTTTCTTAGCTTAGATGGCTGCTGGCCATGGATATAAAATTCCATTGATTTTTCAAATATATTTATTCTTTTTTTTCCCCATTTGATTTCCAACTTTCATATTTTCTGTGACACTGATATCGAAATGTTACACCATTTATTTATTTTACTCATTACACATGTAACCGAGGCAAATTAATGAGGCTAATAAATATCAAGGCTGGACAACACCACCTGGAGTTAGAATTCCCAGGAAAAGTAATTAAGGGTTGACATGGATTCCCCACAGATATTGTAACAAAACAATACAGAGATGTGGATTTTGACTCTGAATGTACAATTTATTAGACACTAATTATAGAAAGGGTTTAGGACAATTTATTCTGTACAACATGATTAGAAAAGCAACCAATTCCTAAAAGATCCAAATGCTGATGCCAACTTGCTATAGAGACGGGGAAGGAACAGATAAAAAATCAGTTAGCATTAAAACACCCGAGTATCTGTACCAGGCAGACATATAGGAGGTGACCTACCAGGAGGCTGGGACACCACACACACATGTGCACCGTCACCAAAACACAGTGAAACCACACACTATTGACTGAAGTGAAAGTACGCACAGTTATCATATCACACCATCCTATGCAGTGAGGGGAACGGGACCCCAACAGTGCTGTTAGTCTGGCAGAGACACTAGAAAAAAAGGGGAAAAAAGCGAGGAGGAGCAGCTAAGGTCCAAAACGAATTAAAAAACATGCAAAAATGTTAACAAAAACTAGCAGTTGGCACCAACGTCGGCCCATTCACCCATTAGCTGGGCCTAATGCAAATCCTTAATACAAAGTTAGGGCACAAATAGCATTATACAGGCAAAACAGCAGTGGCTATGACAACCCTACAATTACGCAAAAAATTGAAAACCAGTTGGTAAATATAGTAGAAAACTTACTAAATTTACAATTTTGACTTTTTACCTCAAACAGCGCAGTATCCGTCAACCCAGATCTGGCTCCACAGTCAATACTAACTCAAGCAACCACAGGACATTCACTGCAACTACAGTATAATGTAAACAATGTTATACATCAGGGAACATACAGCGATCAGCCACGACATTAAAACCACTGACAGATGAAGTCAATGACATTGATCATGGCTACAGTACAATGTTCTAGTGGGAAAACTTGGGCCCAGGCATTCATGAGGATGTTCTTTGACCGATACAACCCTCCCAAACATCGTTTCAGACAAAGTAAACCCCCTCATGGCAACAGCACTCCCCCATGGCATCCATGGATCGGCACGTCCCATGTAGCTCAATCAGATTTGGATCTGGGGCATTTTGAGGCCAAGTGGACACCTTAAGCTCTTTGTCATGTTCCTCGGGCTGTTCCTGAGCAGTTTTTGTGGTGTGGCAGCACACATTGTCCTGCTGGGGGACCAATGTCATCAGGGTGTGCCGGTGCCATGGGGGGTGAGCTTGATCTGCAAGGGTGTTTGGGCAGATGGTTTGTGTCAAGTGACATCCACATGAATGCCAGGATCCAGGGTTTCCCAGCAGAACATTGCACTGTAGCGAGATGATCAAGGTTATTCATTTCATCTGTCAGTGGTTTTAATGTTGTGCCGAGGCCTTGTGAGCTCCAGCACAACAGCTACCTATACTGTATGTACTGTGTATACAAAAGTGTAGAAGATGTTAAAATCACCTAACGC
Source organism: Hollardia meadi (assembly GCA_037974645.1). Lineage (NCBI taxonomy): Eukaryota > Metazoa > Chordata > Actinopteri > Tetraodontiformes > Triacanthodidae > Hollardia > Hollardia meadi. Next base: position 9,402,762 of record JBBPCS010000023.1, read on the forward strand.
CATGTGTTACCTAGTATTAAGACAAGCCAATAGTCATACCTTCAAAACAGATTGTCAAGCAGCCTACAGGGCCAGGGCAACAGGTTTCTTAAGGTGCCTGTAGTATAGAGGTAAAATTGATCAATTAAAGGTCTTTAAAAGTGTTCATCAAGGTTAAACAAGAGCAACTTCAAAACATGAAACATGAACATGAAAGCTACCTGCATATATTGGCTCTTAAAGAGACAATGGTCTCCAGGTGTGTGTACCTGCCAGTGAGGTAGACAGAGGGTGGAGCTTCCATGGAGAGGGAAACTGGGATAGTGGCATTACTCGGCTGAAAGTCTACCTTCACACACATGGATAACTTTGGAAATCCCTCACTCAGATATTTTAGATGTAAGTATTGATATGAGTAGTGGGAGTTATAATGGAAGAAAAAAGTGAAAATTATATAATTGTTTAGTTATTTTGTCCAAAACAGCATAACACCCAAAGAAACAGACATTTACAAAAATATCTTGTTTTATTTCTTGATTAGAATGAATACTGTTAGCTTTATATTTATTTCCTACAAACTGTTTCAACAATAAAACTAACCTTGCCTAGCCTTCAATCAGTGAGAGCACTTAGTGCAGCACATGACTGCCAGCTCTGCTTGCTTTGATATATATCTAACGCACTCTCTGCAAATTGACAAGGCCACTGTTTTACTAGATGTATTTTAAAAAGCTGGTGCAAAAGCAACCGCCAATTAACAAACTCTTTAATGCTGCTTCAAACACATGCTGCTACCACTGCTGCACTACTGCTCTTGTTTTAGATGCTAGCTTGCCTGCCGACATTATGACCATTTTCTTTCAGGATCCTTTTTGGAAGAATTATCCTTTTTGGAGCTTTCTGCTGCTAATATTCCTTCCATTTTGACATCTATCAGCAACAAAGGTGAACTTCAGGCCAGTAGCTGGAGTGTAGCTTCACTTACAAAAGTCCTGCGCATGCTAACATGCACATTTGTGTGTTAATGTCTTGGCACTGTTGAGCTGCAGTATTAGAAAGCTTTGAGGCTAACAACATGACAGGTTTTTAATGGGTTTGATGTCATGAAGTTTTTTGGCTGCTAATTTCTGCTCTTTGCTGCTGCTAACGTTATGCTGTTGTTGGACTGGTTTTAGTCATGGATTATTTACTTGAAGTGACTCATTTACTTGGATTCTTTTTAGGCACTTGCATACATCATGCCGTGGTTGTAAAATATGAATATACTCATGTTTGAGTATGGTGTGTTACACTTGTTTTGGGGTCTTCCTGTTAAATTGCTGTAAACTTGGGTTAGCTGGTAGAGTGTTGGCACTTGGCTGTTGTCACACAATAGGTAGTCACAGTCCAATTTTTGTCCACACCTTTTATATTCAGCAATACATTAGACATATTTCACTCAAACCAAAAGGCTTATGTATGTAACAGCTTGTTTTTTCTATTATGATTACATCTAACCTGCAGGGCTCCGGTTTTATACTGCCGCTACACTCAGTTTTACTCATTGTCATACAGAATGCTGCTTGTCAAAAGACACTGTCTGTGTAGTTGTTGTGTAGAAGTTGTAATTTTAGTAATTTATGGAGTTAATATTGGTGGGTTTAAGATCCTTTCTAATTAAATGCATAATATATTTTTTTAGGGAATTGCCCACATGGTTATTTCCCTAGTCTCTCCCCAGTATCTACTGTGAGCGCACTGTATAGGGAATGAGAATGTGACATCATCAACAGCAAATGGGCCACATTTGAAGGATATCAGCCCTCACCTGTACACCATCACGACCAATTAAGCTTGGTACTCTCAACCTGTTCAACTCATTGTAACTTGATTAAACTTGATATTTAACATGGTCAGTAAACAGTGTCTTATTGTGGACTATAACAGTCAATCGCATGACCAACAACAAACAAATTAGATCATGTTGAGGTGCTGTGAGTGCAGGACTGTGTAAAAGTGTGACTAGCTTTCACATTTTTCCACTTTTTGATAGATGGGGAGATCTATTTGGTAGTTCGATAGTTAAAATGTGATATTTATTATATATGTAGGCTAGTACATGTGTCACAGTTAGAGTCTACATAGAATATTACTCAGTATCTTAGCATAACTGTATGTACAAGGTTAAGAGTGCAATCCGCTGGCTGTTTACGGTAGGTGTCAAAAAAGATCTGCTGAACTAACACAAAACACTACACAGTGAATAAGATTTAAAATGTGAAATGTAGTAGTAGTAGTTAAACAGTCAGGCGCATAAGTAGGCTAACGTTATGTGCTTCATCTTGCTAGACACTGGTAGATTAATTATGCATGATTAGCCAATTCAGTTAGCATAGCTATCCTTAACCCTATCATTTAGAAACTTAAATTTTGTAATATATTGCTCCTTTGCCTGTCGAGAGCTTCTCTTTATATGGGTAATTGTCTTCAACGTGTACTTCATACATTTCTGATCATGAACGATTGAAAGATGACTTGTAAAAAATGAGCAGTGACATAATGACAGCTAATACCATGGGCTGGTATGCTATCCTCCAACTATGGCAATGCTGCCCCAGAATGCTCCACGATTCCCATTCCCTATAGGACTTTTCAGACACAACACAACAATGGCACCACTATGCTCTGAAACCCATTATTTCCAATGGCTTGTGCGACCAATGGCTGAGCCCAAAGTTCAACCTGGTTGAACCGGCGATATGACTACGCTGAACCCAGCAGCGGGCACAGCTCAAAGGAGCAGCGTCGTTAAAGCCTAGATATCGGCACATTTTAAAACTAAGTTTAAAAATAAAATAAAATTTTTAAGCACCAGAAGAGAGAAAAAATGCTATAATGCAGGAAACAAACCATCAGAGAGAGAGAGAGAGAGCAGACTTGAGATGAGCTCATGATCAAGATTGCACTCTTAAATCTGGTTCTTTGTTTTGTGCTCAAAACCTCAAAAAAATCTCAAACCTTTTGTCGTCGATATACTTCCATATTTTCATAACCAAGTGGAAAAGACACAGAGAAGAAGACAGGACCTAAAACTGTACCCTGTGGGACCCCACAAAGGTATGTCTGGCCAGGAGGATGATAAATTGCTTACAGTGAAAGAAAAGGTTCTATGGGAAATGTAGTAGCTGAGCCAGCACAGTCCTGTACCTCTGATAACGAGTGCTTGAAGCAGTCAATTAAAATTGATTGATCTGCAGTCTCAAATGCCTCACTGAGGTCTAAAAGTATTAAGATCGAACATTCCCCAGCATATACTGTTAAAAGAATGTCACTTGTTACATTAAGAAGGCCCGTCTCAGTGCTATCTAGCACAATCTTATTGTTTTAAGAAAATGTTAGTGTGTTTCTCAAAAATAGCAAATGGTTTAAAATTTCTGTCTTTGAAAAAAGACTCCAGTTTGGAGAGTGAAACTGATCAAGAACAATTACACTGTTGCCTGCCACAATGTATTAAGCGGCAGGTGAAAGCACGAGTTGAAAATATTCAAATCAAGCGAAAAGTTCACGTGTATCGCGGGGCTTTGCAGAGTGCAGAGGGGGGTGACAGAGCCACCGCTCGCCCGCAGACAGCTGCTGAGCTCCAGGGAGCTTT
>JBBPCS010000023.1:9412797-9442206 GCA_037974645.1 Hollardia meadi
TGTGTGTGTGTGTGTGTGTGTGTGTGTGTGTGTGTGTGTGTGTGTGTGTGTGTGTGTGTGTGTGTGTGTGAGAAAGATGATAGAAGCAGAGAGAGAAGGATAGGGGGAGAATATCCTATCAATACCAAGATTGACTCAGCAGGGGTGGGGTGTAAGGGTGTAGAGGCAGAAGCTGGCACACTCAGAAGATTGGCAGCAGGGAACAGATGGTCAGGAGGAGAAAGGAAAGATGACCAGGATGTGTAGTTATGCAAAGATAAGCAAAGGAGGTGCTGGGAGTGCTGATGAGCTGAGAGATACTGTCCTCATAGTTCTGTGTATAACACAGCTAGTCAAGCATCAAAAGTTTTGGTAAAACATGCCGCGTCAGACTGCTTTAGAAGGCATGTAGTGCTTCTAAAACTTGTTGCTTATTGTTTATCATTTAATGAAAAAAAACCACTGGTAGACAAAGACAGTGTTGATTGATATAGCTGTTTAGGTTTAATAAATTTATAGTATATATCAATATATACAACGGATATACAACAGAATCATTGAGGTTTATGCTATAGCTGCTAAATGTCTTTCTTTACTCCGATGAATATGATCCAGTGACCTTAATGCTTGAAGTGACATTTTATTTTTTGCCCCCAGACATACAGTGTAACAAAGCATCAGAGCTTGAACCTTCAGTTTAAATGTGAATATGAAATGGCTGTATGCTGATGGGGCTGCTTGTTTAGAGCAGGATAATGACGGCAAACAGCAGCAACACTGACCAGCACATTACAAAACTGAGACTGGGGAGTTAAAATCTTGTGCAAGACGATAACAAAAGCGATTCTGGCCCCGATAAGCACCAAGTGAGAAATCCACCACGGGCAGCTAAATCCTGAAATCAGCCCATTTTCCATGCAGTGGTCTATGAGAACACCAGCTGCTGTGGGCTATCGTGGACGTGAGCCCTTACACAAAGCACTTCACTCCGCATAAACCAGGGCACTAGGTGTTGTTTGCGTCGGCATGGGGAGGTGGAGCATATTCTGCTGGAATATGCCTCCGTACTAGTCTCATAGGGGTGCTCTTGAAAAGAAGTATGGTTTGTAAAGTTAACACAAAAGACCAGTACTGATTGAATTATTACAGCTCCACATTCCTGACCCAAAGATGACTCATCTTTCAATAGTAGTTTTGGTAGAAAATAAGGTGAGTGGTCCTTTGGTGAGTTTCACCATGTTTAACATTTCACTTAATTGCAATTAATGAGGCATACTACAGTTCAGCCCAGTTATTCTGTAATGTGACTATCAGTGCTTTGTGGTACTGTGCTGGGTATCCTTGTAAGCACTTGACCATTAAATAGTGCAGAGATATTTTACTAAAGCGCAAACACTGATATGCTACCTGAAATCTGGGGGCAATGTTGAATAATAAGGCATTTAGGGAATATTGTGCCAATATTTACACTAGTGTTTTCCAAGACTCAACTCTCAGTATACGTAGCTTACAGAGCGCTGTAAGCTACCATATTCCTCAAAACAAATGATACCTTTGTGAAGCCAAAAGCTGCTACACTATGAGGATGAGATGTTGATTCAAATCTGTTCATTTGGGGTATTGGTTTGTGATGTTTTACTGTGTTGCAATATATTGAAAAAGGTATACGAGGTTTATTGCTGTAGGTCAGTGGTTCTCAAACTTTTTCTGACATGCCCCGCTTTAGAAGCCAAAGAAGTTCACATCCCACACCCTTGAATTTTTATCAGTCAGTAAAAAGTATACAGAAAGCAACAAATAAAAAAAATAATATCCAAGTTGAATTTTAGTGAAATACATTTCAGCACAACAGCATTAGCAAACTCTTGTTTTCAGTACATAAATCATAGCTAGTATTTTGATAATGACCAGAGTTTAAACTACATAAACCTTTTTGAAATCTAAATTGACTCTAATCGCCATTAGAATTAGAATGTGCAAATGGTTTTCATGAATGTCTAATGAAGCCAATATGAAGCCTTTTTGTGTAATGACTGTTTAAGGTCTAATGTTTCTAAAGAGGCTTGGTTTTCCCCTCATCTGTCTGTGACATTGCCACTGAATCACTTTTGATTTGATTGTTGTCCAGTTGACTCTTCAGCTTGTTGGCAGGCATGGCAGCATATGGCTGATATACCAACCCTGTCTGCTAGAAATTATGTTTATATACAAGTAAATCGCAACAGCATATACATTTATGAGGAAAACTTAATTGCTGCCCTGAAAAATGTTCAGAGTGTCACGTGTCTAGGAACAGGTTTAACGGTTTATTTACAAAAACAAAGACTCACAGGTAGATTAGGCAGGCGAGGGTCACAACCAGGAATGAGTAAAAACGGGCAAAAAAAAAATCCAAACAGTAGAGACAAAATCCAGAGTTAAAAAAAAACACAAGCAAGGTCCAACAACATAGAGGCACAGAGGCACGAAGGCTGGGATGGGCACACTGGGTAACACGACAAACTGGTAGAGACAAAGGGGAACACACAGACTTAAATCCACAAGGAAGGAAGGTTAACAAGACACAGGTGAAACTAATCAGGGCGGGGCAGACAATCACAGTGGAGGGAAAAGAACAAAGGGAGGAAGTGTAAAGCAGGACAAGACACAACAGGAAAAAAACCTTCAAAATAAAACAGGAAATGACAAACTAGAAACTCAAAACCATAACACAGGAAATAACACACTTAAACTGAAACCATGACATGGAGACAACATTTATTTGACTGAGTGAAACACTGCATTTATGTGCCGCACTCGAGTCGCAAAGAGGTGACTGGGGCTGATGGCAAGCATACAGAGTATAGTCTCTGACACCACAACACATGGTTCGAGATCAGACTCCAGGTCTGTTGATAGGTTTAGGCAACAAAAGCAGGTTAGGAAAATAATGTGTTTTCTGTTACTTTTAGGCTTGGTGAAGGTTTTTTGGTTAACTGTTCCAATGAAAACAAATGAAATATGTTGCCAATAAGTGTTATGAATATTATACTGATATGTTCTGTATCAACATTTTTGCGACTTGCCACATACCAGTATGTTGATTAAGAATATTTTCTCATTATGTTAATAAAAACATAATTGGCCGGCATTACATTACGCCTTGTAAACATATTTGCTGTTGCAAATTAGATATAATTTCTAGGAGACAAGGCTGGATAAAAAGAATGCATTTTTAAAAAAAAAAAGAAAGATGGATAGCTGATCAGATTAGACAACATATGGTTGCACTTTTATTGGAAAACAGTCATCAGAATCTCCACGTACAACAATCCTGACACGGCACGCTGTGTACATTAGTCTATATTTGAAGCTGAAATGATATGACAAGACGACATACTGTATTATCTAATTCTGTAGCGTATAATGACATCCACATCCAACCCATTATCATATGTAGCCGTTCCCAATGTCCCATCGATAAGACAATAAACAGATAGAATTGTATTTCCGCCAGCCATCAATAGCGAACATTCTTACAGGGATTAGGAAAGACACAAAGAACATAAAGCTCTGATCATATTACATTAAAGTTCAAGACATACAAAGCTTGAGAGAGCAGGTGTTATTTCCCAGTGGAGTGCTGACAAGGAAGAAAACATGTATGTGTCAGGTGCACTGGATTGTAACAGGCTCATATGGTGAGTAGTATAAAAAGTGTTGTGCTACTGTTGTTGTCTAAACTTTAACCCTCATTTCAGAGGTAGAAAGGCACCTGACATCCATGAACAGCAGTATTACTTAGGATGATTAATGTTGGCATTAAAATATACATTTCATAATAATGGCAATTAAAAAGGAAATGTGTGATAAAACACATCATTCAAAGAAATGGCATTAAGTCTTAATGCCCATTTTCATCACTGTCTGCCAGCATATTCAACAAAACATTGCAACACATGCTGCACGGCATTGCACAGAAGCATGATGCAAGAAACTGACAATGTGATAAAGTGCTAATTAAAATATTGTTGTTATTTTTTAAATAATGCAGGTATTTTCTCTTCTTTGTGACATGATCAAGAACATACGAGGTGAAAAACAACTCAAAGGGATATATCATCCACAAATGGCACTACTAGCTATATAGTCTAAGGTAGAATATCATGCATATGCTTGTTCCAGTTTTCTAAAATGTTGCAATACAATAACTCATTCTTATTATCATGAAAAAGTGCTGCAACTGAAACTACATCTCAAAAGAGTGAAATATGCCAAGAAACCTCTCAAAATAAAAATAACCTACAACTGTCAACAGAGGGAGACAGCAGTCTGATGAAAAATAGAATTAATAGTCGAATTCTCAGCGGCTTATTTGTATTCAGTAGTTTGTTGAAAAGGCGTGAGAGGTTGGCTAGGCTTTCACAGTCATAGTCTTTATTTTTTATATGTCCCTAATGAGTTAAACACAACTGCAGTACTCCCTCAAAGCTATGAGTGATACTTTTATTTGAATCTTATTAATTAATTAAGGGTGTTTGGGAGCTCATTTGTATAAAAATTGAACGTTTTAATCTCTTTTGTGGTATTTCTGGAAACACACTGTTTAAAACAAACAGTTTTAAACAGTCTGGTGGACAAACTATTGATGGCACTGTTTGTTACCTCAAAAACACGTCAAACATACTATGATTTCTTGCCACTTACCATCCAAAATATTTGTTGATACCAATACAGTGACAATAGGCTAATATTTGGCTGACTTTATCAGTCAGGCTATAGTACATTTCATAATCCAAGCAGAAGGAAGCAGTGCAGCAGACCAGCCTGGTCTCATTCACAACATACATTATTTTGCAATGCCTCTTGCAAAAATCTTGTATCTGTATTCTGTAGTGTGTAGCACAGTGTTTACTGCTTAAATGGGAAAAAAAAAGGATTGACACAGCCAATATCCTGATCCTGTGTGAAGCACTTCATCACCCGCAGTGGTCCATTTACATGAAGCATTCAGCCTTCATGACTTCTGCCATTCAGGCCCATACTGAAATGGATTGTGCACCTCGTGCGTCTGGATGAGTTGTTTTTCAGTCAGCGAGGAGAATTAAATGCTATCAATGACAGGTCAATGCATATTAATTTAAGTCGGCTTAGCTTAAATGCCCATCTTTTGCCTTTGTTTTGATTCTATTCTTTTGTTTGTTTGTTTGCAGACTTGAAATTAGAATCTCGTGTTTGAATCCTCAGTGGAAACTCAGTGTTGTCAATGAAATGTAAAGACCAAAACAGCGTGAGATGAACCCTTTTTATATTGTAGCCTATAGCAGGTAGGTTCTCAAGTGTAGCTTATGACCTTGTTAAATCGAAACAATGCACGCAATTTTAAATGATACGAAGCACAGAGTCGTGTGCAGTATAACGTCCCAGAGATAAATGCTCCTTTGCATTACAGATCTGTGTCAGCAGCCTGTGCTTTTCTGCTGAACCCATGGTCAATAAATTCGCACTGTTTAAAAGGTGCATGAGTGGAATTCTACTCTCAAAGATCTAATGAAATGACGAGGAATTGACCTTCAGGACACATGGGATTGATTCTTTACCACCATCCTCATGGTAATTGGCTTTGTACAGTTCTGCTCTGAATTGTAAGTGAGTATAGTATCGAGAATGTATGTCACACAAGAGCACTCAGTCCTTCAAGGTTTACAGTTCAGAAATACAACAATGGCTCCACTGGGATTTGAGATGTGCATGCTTCCAATTTAAAAGGCTAAAGCGCAGCATCAGCATACAGAAGTGAATGAGCACTTGTCTTTCTAAAAGGTCCCCGTCCGACTAATTCTGATTAAAAGCTGGAATGGATTGGAACATGCTGAAAAATGCTTCATTCATTTCTTGTTTTGGAATGAACATTAGTGATCGAACTGATTCCTTGTTTGGACAATGAATGGCAGAACTTTTTCCTGCTGAGAGAAAAGCCCATGATAAAAAGCCATAAATGTGTTTTTTAGCTCCACGGCTTTTCTTCTCAGGTGGTCTGGCCAGGTCAGCAGTTTGATTTGAAATGGGAGTAGCGTAGAAGGCCACTGTGCAAAATTGAACCAAATTCGACTGGCAGCATGTTAAACCATGTGTAAAATCCTTGCTATGGGCTTAGAAAACGATCCCTAGCTGGAGCGGCTGCTTCCCCCCCCTCTCTCTCTCGCTCACCTCTGTCTTTAGGGATGGTCACGCTCATTACTGTGCACCTCTTTGAAGGAAGAGGGATGTCCAGGAGCCCATTAACCCAACCTGCACCTGTGCACAGCTTTCTGACACACACCCAGACACCAGGTCACAACCTCTGAGAATAGCAGCCGCCTTTTATCACCTGCAAGTCTTTCTTTGGTTGCTACATGTCGTCCTTTTTATTTTCTAAGACTCCAAGAAAGGTACTCAGTGTGCATTGCAAAAAAAAAAAAAAAAAAAAGTGTCAATTTTGCAGTGACACTTATTTTGAGTTGTCTAGCATTGACTGCAGGCTTGTTTGTCTGCTCATAAAGCTGTTGTGGCACTGAGGCGGCTGTTCAAAACTGTCTAAAAGTGTTAAATTAGCTCTGCTAGCTGTGGGCATATTTTAATACATTAAATCGCTGGTATGGTGAGTTTTGCATTCTCACAGTTAAGACAGAAAAAAACATGGCGTGGAGAGCATCATCATTACTTCCTCTTAGAGCATTGGAGAGCATCTGTGGTGGGCCATATTGGCCCCTTATGACCTTGTTATCTTTAATTTTTTATGATTGGCCTAAACAACCCCATATTCCTGCAGAGACTTGTTTTTTCTGCTCTGACATTTGCTTAAACTGATCACAGGATTACTGACGTCCCCCTGAAATGGATAGAAGACAGTAACCTTCATGTCTCAGTGTGATTGTTTTGACAGTTTACCAGAGATCAGAACTATTTCTAGGTGTTCTCCATTGAAGCGTCTTCATTAGTCAAAAAGCGTGGGCGGGACTCTTGCTCTCTGCAGCGAGTCAAAGAGAAAGGCAATAAAGGGAGGCAGGAGCTGCACTTTGCCGACGAGCATCTGTGCCGTCCTGCTTCACTACAGTAATCGCTGACCCCGGATCTGCGAAAAATACACAGGGACTTCTCCGGAAAAGGCAGAGTTCATTAATGTAACTCCGATCTGTCCGAAACTGCGCCGTTTACCTGGATAAGTCCATCCCGACGCAACAGAAAGAGAGAAAAAGACAGAGACAGACGCCAGTGGAGTGTCGACGCAAAATTGTGACGGAAAAGAGAAGAATATGATTGTCAAGCAGCACTTCATCTTCATCCTCTACAGCCTCTGTGCAAACGTCTTTAAAGGTGAGCGCACGGATGCTGCTGTATAGACGGGCGTGGTGTGCTGCGAGGGGGTGGCTGCGTGAAGTGTAAAGACCATATGTGACCATGTCACATGTGAGTGAAAGTATTCAGCACAGAGAGATGATTTCCCTCTTAAAATGATGTGTGTTTGCGCAGCAGTTTTGGCCACAGGACAGCTGTCCGCTGCTGTCAGAGCCGACTGTGCTGGAATGCACGGAAGTTGAATTGTGCGGCGCAATGAAATGCAGAATGCGGCTGCACAAGTTTTTGTATCGGAGGCAACTTGGATGTTGCCTTTCCTTTGATTTGAAGTGAGAGATAAAATATCCGGCTGCAGATGAGTGGCCTGCAGCCTCCTCCTGTTTGTCCTGGCAGGCAGTTGTGTCCCCTGGAGATGACACAGACACTCACGAAAGGTTACAGCAGCTGGTGGCGTGCGTTTTATTTGTAGTGAGACCGGTGTGTCATTGAGCGGATCGTTTTAAGTCCCGCCGATCTCTCGGGGCCTTTTTATAATATTTTAACTATTTAAATCAGTGAATTTGCAGATGCGACAAGTCTTCGATACATCCTGCGTTTGAGTTGAGCTTTTGTCTCTAGCACGGCCAGTTTGCGCACTGTGTGCAAGTGTAGTGTGTGTGTGTGTGTGTGTGTGTGTGTGTGTGTGTGTGTGTGTGTGTGTGTGTGTGTGTGTGTGTGTGTGTGTGCTGATGCGTTCTCCGGGAGTGTCCGTATGCATTGCTGACCGCGCAAGCCATACAGTCGCTCTTCAAAGTTGGGCTGCGGGGATCAGACGCAGGTAAGGTTACGTGTGTGATGCCTCTCCGCAGCCAGGCATCAGTGTCCCCTCATGACAACTCCCTCAACTCCCCACAGACCGTCCCGCTCTTGGACATGCTTGTGCAGCCACCGCCCTATAGGCGACCAGTGCGCAGATACACAACGCCTACAGCAGTAGGGGGGGCTGTGAAAGGGTTTTATGTCAGGGTCTCCCAAATCAAAGAGAGAAGAAGATTTTGTCCCATATGATCATTAAGGGATGATACTTGTGAGAGAGGCCTATTGTTCATCCCAATGATTTGGAGTTAATCAAAATTATTTCTGTTGAGATGTCGAGACTCCCACTCAATGCTCATGTAATTTTCACTTTGCATCATCACATCAAAAATCAACTCTAAATTTAGTCCTATTTCAGTCTTAGATTTGTTTTTCAGATTTGTCTTGCACGTGTCAAATATTTTTAGTCCAAGTGTCAGACCGTTCAAGACAATATTCAGCTGGGACTTGATCTGTTAAATCAGTCAGTCTGCAAGTCAGACTTGGAGATTTCTCTTTAAATGAGCAAATGTTTCCCTTTTTTTTGCTTTGGTGTATATTGCTTTTGGTGTAGTCTTGTTGTCTTTCTTGTTGTCTCCACCCCACACTGTTTTATCTCAACGAGCTGTCCAACTTGAGATGCCATCAAGTGGTGTATATCCAGCTGTGACCTGATGACACATCCAGCCACATCCACCTCATGCCATGCCCTCAAATTGTGCCCCCTGACTCGTGGTTAGCGATGAATAACCGTGCATGATTTTGCATGTTTTTAGTTCATTAACTACAAACTTTTTAGATGTTGTTTAAGTGCCAATTTCCTATTTGTTTTTAGATGGTTTTCCATCATCCAGGCAGCCATTAGTGTCAGTCCATGGCAGTATTGAAGGAAGGAAGAACAAATTCGTGAACTAATAGTGTCCCAGATTTCCCAGACCTTTTACACATACATTTAAGTCTCTGTAGATCAATTTTGTTGCTGTGCCAAAATAGAATAGAAACAGTTGAAAGTATGCTTTGGAAAATGGTTGGAAGTAATATACTGCGTGTTACGTAGTTGTAATGGACTATATGGAAAACCACTGGTATGGTTCTTTCAGGTTGGTGTGCACATGCTTTATCTTAGTTCTATCTAGACTTAAACTTGGAGTGGAGAGGGGGGGGGGGGGGGGTTTATATAAATGAATGTCTGTATACCATTAAACTTTTGCCAGAGGAGTTCACGCAATTCTGATTAAGCCTATCACCACCAGATAAATCTCTCTAGAGTTTTTAAACATGTGTCTGTGGCAACTTTTCCGCACTGGCTCACTGGTAGCGATGTGTTTTAGTATTGGTTTTCCAGAGCAGAATGGGGAGCAACCGTAGCGACGGAGTAGGCTTCAGTTTGGGCTCCAAGCAACTAGAAGTATATGTCAGAGCCTATGTAGTCATAAGCATGTCAACAGTGTTTGTGTAATTACTCTCACTGCCAGAAGAGGTCGACAGAAGTTCTGCACTGTTTAAGTTTAAGTATCCAGAATAATGAATGAAATAGTAAAACATGCTTATATTTGAATGCTGGATGCAAATCTTGGCTTTAAAATTAGAGTAGAAATACTATAAAGTCCAACTTGCTCTTACAGTGGACAGCATATGATATGAATGTGTTCAAGTAATCACTTCATCCTCATTATTCCTGTAAATGGACGTTGTTACCTTGTATTGCTATTTCATCATTTGGCCGTATCAGAGGGCTGTGATTAGAAATTCTGCTTTTCCTGCTCTTGGATCCATTTATAAATAATGTAACATCTGCAGCAAGAGCTTAAATGGTGCAAGAACTAGCATATAATTTTGTTGCTATAAAACTATTAACATCATTAGCTAACACAACAGTAACAGCAGAAAGTTAGCCCATTTTAAAAGTGATCTGGGTTCACGACATCCTGGCAGAGAGCCCAGCGAGTTTTATCATCTTGTCCAAGAGCTCTGCTAAGAAAGCGCCCACTTCAAGGGCTACTTTAAATATTTATGCTGTGCGCCTGAAGTTTAGACACATGAACTAGGAGTGCCCAGGGCAGTGCCCCAAAAGTCTGTGTAGAAAGCACCCAGAGAGCACACACCTCCAACAAGGCTGCACAATCCTCCAAATTTGTTACGAAAATGGTCAGACATTTCTATTCTGCATTGGGATCAGAATCGGCTGTAAAATACATGGATGTGGGCAAATATTGGACACATATGCCAGATTATTTCATTTAAGAAAGAGCAGTATTTTGTGAGCAGTTGTAGTTTTTGGCAAATATTCAAAGAAGTCCTTTTAATAAACTGTTGGTGTGCATCTCGATCTGGTATCTGCACTCGGCCATGGCTTAACTTTTCACCGAATTTCATTCAAATGTGAAAACAGTATTTGAGTGTTTTCTGTCAGACAAACAAACCAACAAATAAGACTGAAAACATAACCTGCTCGGCGCAGGTAATGAGGTGCGTGCATCTTCTGTGCGATCACAGCTTAATCAATGTAGTCAAATTGCAGTGCGCCGCATGACGCTGCAGTAATACTGTAGACAAGACTTCAGCCTCAGCAGCTCTGTTCATGCCCCATAATGCCGCGAGTCATTTCATGCAGGCTCATCCTAGTGTAGAACAACTACCCTATTAGTATTTAGCATATTGCTGGACTCTTATCTATAGCTGCAGCCTATGGAGTGAGACACTGCCTAAACGTTTAATATTCTGTAGTGACAGAACAGATTCATTCTTATGTTAAGTAACTGTAAATCTATTCTCCCCTCTGTATTGTGAGTTCTGCCTTGTGCTTCTGCCATGAATAGGAGATGCTGTTATGCCCACATGTGCAGGGGGAAACCTCTGTCACTCTGTGAGGTGTTGCTGTATCACTGCACCAGTCATCACAGCATATCTCACCAAAGGCAGCTAATGCCGACACCCGACAGTCTTGACAGAGACAGTTAACAGAATAGGAGGCAGGGAGTCTTTTCATGCTAATTAGCCATGTGGTATGGCTATACTTAGTCTCTTTGCAGACATGTGGGCTGTTTGTGTCAGAGATCTTAGTTTTATGACCCGTGTGTTTCTTTGCTGGCCACAGGTTCTCTGGTTAGGTTTGACATTTCTTCTACTCAAGTGTTTCATCACTTTCTTTCAGAGGCCAAACAGCTCCCGTTCCACCGAGGTGACTTTTCTTTTGTTTGAGCTTGGAGCCTTTCATCATTTCTTATCTCTTCAGACATTTCGGAAAGTACCACGTGCAGGTGACATTTGAGTGTTGGTGTGTGTTTGACCATAACGTGTGAGGGCAGTAATGAGGTGGAGAATAAATGAAAGTGATCTGGTATCAAAACCATAGACTTAGAAATTACAGACAAAAAGAGACAAGGAGGTTGAGGATGAATAATGTAAATGAAAAATTCCCTCCCTGATCAGGTTAGGAATTGAGACAAGTTATTAGAAATGCAAAAACATCCTGTTAAATCTATCTAATCTAATATCTAATATTTCCTTTTAAATATTGACTTAAGAGAGGACCCATCCATTTATCCTATTCATGTATTCCTATTTGTGTCCTATTAAATGGAATTCGTGACGATATTGTGAATGGTAGAAGAGGAAGTCACGTCATTCATCATCATTCATGCAAGCTAATGTGAGAAAAAATATTGAAAAGTTACATTAAAAACATCTTAATCATCGAAAAATGTCAGAAAATGTCTTACCATGTATTTTTTCCCCCCAAAACAGTAAAAAAGAGGGCTACAAAGCAATTTTGTACAAACCAAAGCAGCCCAGAGTTTGTTCATTGGGAGTCCTTTTATAGTTCAAATAAGCAGGGGTTTGGAGCCAGTCCTTTTCAATTTGCTGGTGTGGAATTTACCAAAAATGAACAGAAGCTGAATCATATAGTTGACAGTACGGCCCGACCAACCGAACACAAAATATAACATTACATCAAATACATTCATTTGTACATTTGTGCCTCCTATTTGATATCGATAAAGTTTTGCTTATCTCTCCAGAGTAAGTTTGAAAGTCACAGAGAAAAAAAATAGTGAAAAAATGTTTCCCTGTCAGAATTGCAAATGTCTACGCTCCACATTTGCCAGAAAAGTGACGATCCTAAGAACCTTCTTACCAACATGTGTTTGGAACAGCATTTTGGTAACTTGTAGTTGTTTTAAGATTAAATAATGACATTTATACAATGTTACAGTGTTTTTAGTTGCATTCATTTGCAGGAAAGCAATATTTGAATCGCAGATGTAGCGGAATTCAAATCAAAGCTCTTTCAAAAATGAGAATCAGTGTATACACAGTACGCATGAATATTAATGCTCACATTACATGTTGTGAAAAAAAGCATTATTTAAATGTTTTTATTTGCATTTATCAATGTATATGAATTTCTACAATGTTTCTGGTCGTATTACATCACAAGATCCAATCATCTTTCATCAGTCTAACAATAGTGTAAAATGTTCACTATGTATAGAAACAAAAACGCAGCAGAGTTTCAAAGGAACAGGATTAAAACCACAAGGGCAGAAATCCAATGGCTTATTATAGCAGTGAGGAGTAGCCATTTCGACCAGCTTGAGTCCAGCAGCAGCTTTCACAACACTCAGACAGTAGGTAGATGTGAATGACTGTCCTACCTGCGCAGTCTACTTTTCATTTTGAGTGTACAATATAGGATGGCAGTCGCTGCATCACTTCTCAGGTCTGTTATGTGAAAATGGAGTTCTGTTTCAGCTTGGCTCGCGTTGGATCTCTTGAAATGAATGCATATTGGACCAACGTGAAAGTGAACCACAGAATGTCACATATTGTGAGATACATGCAAGGACGCATCTCCTGTGGGTTGGAATAATCAGGCAGCGGGAATAAGCTGGCAGAGCTGCAGGCAGAGGAAGGTGGTTTACATTCAAGGATACCTGTTCCTCACCGCTGAGGGTTAGCTTATCCCTGCACAACGTCTCCCAGCTGTCAAGTTCTGGCTTGGGCGCTGTGTCGTATACTACTGCAATTGAATAATCCAGTAAAGGGGACAAATGTGCTCCAAAAGAGCCACTGCTGCCATGCTTGCTTTCTGTTGACAGATATACATCTGTAGGGATAAGCCTCAAGCCAGAGGCAAATGTGCTCAGAGAAGTGGGGAACGGGCTTAAAGATTAGCTGCTCGCTGCTCCAACTATGCAGCGTGCTGTCAGTCTCCCTTCGCCATGCTCTTTGTCATAGTACTTTTACACGCTATGCCCCCTGCGAGTGGGTAAGCTTAGCAATGAAGATGATAGACTGTAAGGGCAATTACACCATTAAAGGTTATTTTGACCCATATTTGAGCAAAGAGGTTCAAAGATTTTTCTGCCTGCCAAGAAGCCCGTCTCAAGATACTCATGATATAAGTTAAACTCCACAATTGGTCATGCCGAAAAAGTGGCTAAAGCAGCATGTGTCATGTGTTCATCAATCTGCAGGCTCACGGAGAGGCTCCTGTGTTCGCACATCATAAAAGGGGGAACTCGCATCAAAACAGAATATACATGCAATCTTGGACAGCTGAGTCAATATTTCTAAACATGAACAGGTTGCTGCCGAGCTGAAACCCAGAGAGCCAAGTGTTTTATTTGTCATGTCGTCAAGTAGCAGCAGGTATTCTATTTACAGCATAAGGAGAGCTGATGTATGTTTCAAGTGTTATACCTGCATCGACTGACTTGATAGTTGGGGTATGATTTTACATGATCATTTGCAGCCACGTTGATCCAAACCCCCTGCAAATATAGGCTGATTATTATAGTTGAAAATGTGTAATTGAGGTAATTGCGAGTCTGTTCATGATGAGTATGCACGTGTATTTCAGAACACTGGATTGTCACTGCTTGTGTTGTTCTTCATTTTATTTGGCATCAGATTATCGGCTCTATTTATCCACTTGTTATATAAATTTCCCAATATTGGGTCGATAGATTATCAGCCTGGTATATATTGTACACCCCAAAGCAAAACCAAAGGAAATAAAGTTGATCAAGAATCAGCATTTTGTTTTCAAAACATTCTTTTAAGATGATGAACCCACATTCCAAGATTTACTTTCTGTTAACCCTGCAAACATATTTTGAATTATTGCAGCCATAACTCATTGTCTTACAACGCAGCAGAGTGTAGTAAACAAATGATAGAAACAGAAAATAAATTAAGAAATACTTAATAAATGTCTGCATCATGCCGAGGTTATACAACTGGATGACTCCACGACTTGCTGTGTACTAATGTGTTAATGTATTGCAGCATTTCCACTATTTTCATTATGCAAATGTGAAATGTAGTCCACCACTAAAGGGTTTAAGGTCCTCAGCATCAAGCAATAGCCTATAAAGATGCAGTAGAATTGATCCTACTTTGATATGTTTTGTAAACAGACCTAAAAGAAAATCAAAAAAAAAATGACTCAAACCTGATTTGAATATAATCTGCAGAGAATGGAATAAAGAACATTTCTCATTGAAGTTTCGATGAATGAGATGCGGCTGTGCCGTCGAAAAGGTGGTAGGCGTCTGTTCAGTGAGAGCTTTATACATTCCCTACATTTTAGTATTGTGCCCGAAATGAAGCCTATACTTCATTTTATGCCTGTTTGCAGTGTTGACCTTTACCAATCTCTCTTGGACCTCGTCTCTGTTGAAGTGGGCTTTGTGCCCGACTATGGATGAGCTTCTGAATCTCATTTAGCTCATGTGATGATCTCCCTTTTCTCCTCTTGCCGCAGTCTTTATGAACAAAGTTTATATTTTTTTGTTCAGAAATGACAGCCGCACACACACACCATTCCATGACCCAGTGGGCATGCAATCCGTCATTTTCTCCGGTTATGTCACATTTGTTTTGTCATCTTTGTTTTCTGTTGCATGTTTATGAGCTATTCTGATCATTATCACATAGGTAGAAGACATTTTCACAAAGGTGGTCCTCATTATGCCAAGAAAAAACAAATCAAATCGTGTTCATGCAAGTGAGAGAGGTGTTGAGTGCAGAATGTCAACCATGAAATATTGGGAGCATCATTATGTGGTAATCATAATAGATGTCCCTTTCTGCTTCTGTTGTGCATTTTTGGGAGGCTTCCAAAAAAGAGTGATTGACTATCAGAGGTATCACACTGCAAGCAAACACCTGGCAGCCTGACCAGAAGCGACTGCTTGTCTTGAGTTATGTCGGGGTCTTTTGCCGCTGCACAAACAATGCTGAAATAAGGACCACAAGCTGGGGAGCCTTTGTCTAATGTTGCACACATTTAATTCAGATAAGACCGAAACATGTGTTCAGTTCACACAACCTTTCCTTTCTGTGTTTTTGTTTGTACAAAGCTTCAACTTTAGGCAACATACAGTAAGTCTGCGACGTAGGATTTGGATGGCCTGAAGTTTGTTGTAGCGACATTGGTCCATTTGTTGAAATGTGTTTATGCATTCACTGGCCACTGGCTTTAAATGTTTCTATTTTTATGTGTTAACACTGAAATTCCTTCAGTCTCACACAGTCAATAGGATTTGGCATCACTGGGTTGCTGTGCTCATAAAGCCCCTTCAGTTGAGCAGTCAGGCTGGATGTCTGAGCTACAGATAAAGGAGGCTCTGTTGCACTATCTTTGGAAAGTTGATAGCTTGCTGGAATAAGTCGTGCATTTTCATAGACTTGTAAGCAGCAAATAATGGTAAATGTAGTTATTTATTCCTGGGTAATGTTTTGCATTTTATGGCGATACGATTGGATGTGCTTTGTGCACAATACAAAATAAAAGATCCCGGAAAATGAATAAAAAACGACGGAAAGTAAAACCTGCTAAGAACAGTGAAAAGTGCTTGTAATCATTTGTTAGGGCAAAATTGAAAACATTTGCATTCTCAGCGCGCTCTCAGGGTCATGAGGTGCTGTGGACTATTCCAGCACACATTTTGCAGGATGCAGGCAGACCACCTGGCCATCACAGAGGCCATCATACATAGACAGACAATAACATTCATTTTGTCAGGCAATCTAGTGTCTCCAGTCCATTACAGACTTTAATGTCTCTATATTCATGAGAAAACCCACAGGAACTTGAAAACATACCAACTTAAAGAGCACACACTGTAAAAACCTAACAAAGAGGAGGCTAATTAAAAATGTCTTTAAGTCTGGCAGTATTTCACAGTATTTCATGACATTTTCCCATGTGCTCTATTTCTACTCCCCAGTGCTAAATGATAAATGCCTGAGAGCATCACTAAAAAAATTGCATCACTTCAACCTGTTTATTTTCTTACAGCAATTAAATTTGATAACTTTATCGAGCAAACTTGCTTCTAGATGTCAGTAGACCAATTCCCATAGCTGTCTGAAGGCAGTAGAACACGAGCCTTTGTTAATGTTCAGTTGCATTATAGAACCAGCCTCTGACGGAGCATTCCCCACATGAAACATAGCTTCTTGTGCCCAGTTCTCTTCTATTCTTGGTCACCATATATATCAAAGTATATGAATGGTCTAAAGCCTGTTTTTCATGCACACATCCATATCATGCTGTGTAACCTTTATATATATTGATGTATTAAAATTATGAATGCATAATAATATCGTCATGGCGTCTGCATCGGCTGACAAAGGCTTTAAAATGTAACTATTTAAAACTATTGGCATCCATCCAAAATAAACATTTCTGCGGATATGAGGGGTAAATGAGATGACGCTTTAATTAGGTGTCACACTTGACCCGCTCCCATCGAGCCTATAAATGGGAGTGTAACACTACCGTAGAGTGTAGCACCAAACACATCATGTTTTTATTTCCCACAACCATTCAACTTAACTTTTCTTCTTCTCCTCAAGTTTAACATCCAAATAATAAATAAAATAAGACTTCGGCTTCATGAAACTCGGCGAAGAGATGGCAGTAGCTACATTTCAAGTGTGTGTGGGAATCTTGCAAGTCAGTGAGTTATCCGCAACACACTAGAGGGCTTTTAATTGGAAATGAAAACACCAAGATTTGTATAAACGGTCTAATCAAATAACTTCAGCAGGACAAATGGAAGGGGATCAAAACGAGGCTTCGTACGAAAGTATCGTAGCTTTCAACATAACGTTCAACAGCATAACCTGCACCAAATTGTTGCCATAGGTGTAGTCCTCCCGGAGCACAGCTGAACGCAGCTCTGCCACTTTTGTTCTGCAAGTGTGGAAATAGAATTTGCAGTTTGCATAATCCGATTCAAATTCTGAAAGTGTGTTTGAATATCCAGTCATCACTAAAGCGTAGGCCTATGTCATGCAAGGGAGTCAATAAATGAAAATTAAATGGTCAAAACAATACAAAGCCACCCTGTTAAACATGTGCTGCATCCACAATGCCTGCAGAAAATGAGAGCTGGCTTAACTGTTTTCCTAGCCTTAGCCTATTAAAATTTTTTTGTTGTGTGTGTTTTTCACTAGTGAGTTATGGGTCAAACGATTTCAGGCCAGCTTAAAAGGAATCACGGGATATCATGGGTTTCATCTGAGTTTGGTGCGGCTAAGCGTAGTTGAATGAACTGGTAATGGTAATGCAAATCAGCGCAGCATGGCTTGACTCTGCACGGGCAAAAGTGCCTAAAAGCCCCAAAGTGACAAAGCAGCGTTTCCAGTAATTTATAAATAACTTACAGAAACATTGCGTACTATAGTCCACCTTTCACCTTCTCTTTTCCTCTCTCTGTCTCTAAAACATACACATTGTTTGTTTGAGAGAGAAGAAAAAGAGAGTTAATGCCTGTTATGAAGGGTTATTAGTTTTGCTGCTACTTATCAATAAAGTAGACCTACACTGTCCATAGTATAAGCACTCCGGTACTTGAAAAAATAGCACTACACCCCCTACTTGTTACTGATGAGAGTCCTCTCTTGTGGACATGGTTCCACCCTGAAGCACATGCTGCTAGCTGTCTCCATCTATACCTGACAATCGCAGGTTCAGTTGTTTTGCAGAAAAATTTAACCGGTTTAAGCCTGTACACTAGACCGGAGCAGCCAAACCGCAGCCCTATCCAACCTTAACCAGCTATGCTTGTACAAATGTTAAATTTACAATTTCATCACAAGAGTAATGTGTTGAATTGATTTAAACAGGCAATTAATATCACTGCTTGGAAGATCCATAATCTATCTTTTTTTGGAAAATGTTTTTCCTCCTAAATAGTGAAGAAAGTTTGATAGATTATTATATTTTATTATAAATTATTTTTTATCTCTTTTATAGATTCGATGCAAAAGCAGAAATATTGCTGCATCTGCTTCAGCGTAACAACTGGAAAATTATTTTGTTTTCTGAAAAATCTAAAATCGAACTTTGGAATGAAGACACAAAAAACACAAACTTAAGCTTGTGCATGTTTATATCCTTTTTATTGACGTCCTCTTTAAAAGCTTCCCACAGGTCTCTAAAGCTCGAGTGTGGATTCTGAATGCAGGGATATTTGCAAGTGAAGGTGGGGGATAAAAGCATTGAAACTCATGTCCTCATAAAGAGGGATAAGCAGTCTGAACGGGAGCTGCATACAGATGCAAGAGATGCCAGTGCTCAGAGCCAGAGAGCATGCTTTGCTAAAAAAAAAAGAAAAGTGCTAAGCTGAGAGCAAGAAGGGGAAAGGAAGCGAAGGTGTGAAGCAGGAAGGCACACAAATTACAAAAAGCATAGAGAAATGTCAGTGTAATGTAAGATACAGCTGCCATTTCTCTCACCTGCACCGACTGGGAAATGTAAAATGGGTTAATGCAGTTTTAGAATGAAGGTTAAACCATTATGTGTGAGATAATGCAAGATAGGCTAACATAGACTGTTGCTTCATAGATTTACTTCTGGCTCAGTTGGTTTGCTGTGACATTTTAGTTAAAGATGAAACATGTATTTTCAAAAAAAGAAAAACTTAAGATTTGTAAAGGTAAAAATATAAATCCAAGTGTCAGCAGTACAATTAGTAAAGATAGATGACCTCTTCGCAGAGACTGCATTACATTGGGAGTTGTCTTTTATGGAAAGTGTTTCACCACTTGCTGGCTGCTGCATGATCATGACAGTCTGAAGGTGTGTTCTCACCGAACATGTTTGGAGCAGTTTATTCCAAGCCAGAGGCATTATTGTTTCAGTTTGATTTGTTTTGGCAGGCATGAACTGTGCCTCTACTCTGCAAGTAAAGTAACCACTCTGAGAATAAAGATGCAGTCATCATGCAGCATGATCTTGTATATTTTTGTTTTGTATATTTGTAAAACTGGAACACACAATTCTTAAAGTTCATTATGTGCAAGGACTAACTTTTGACACAATTTGTGTCTTCAGTAGTCAATAAGACAGAATACAGCAAGTATTCCATAAGGTGGACTCTCGAAGGAGGGAGGGATGGGACTTTTCTTGAACAGTACAATGAAAGTGCTAAAACTGCATATTTAATTTGAGTAAATAGAAGCACTAAAGTGGAGACAAAAGATGGTTTAAGGCAAGAAAATGAGTCACATACATACAACCCAATTCCAAAAAAGTTGGGACATTATGTAAAATGTCAATAACAACAGAATGTAATGATTTGCAAACCTTTTAAACCTAAATGTAACTGAATACAGTACAAAGACGAGATATTTAATGTTCAACCTGTTAAACTTGATTGCTTTTTATAAATATACGCTCATTCTGAATTTGATGCCCGCAACACGTGTCAAAAAAATTGGTACAGGATCATGTTTAGCTTTGTGTTACATCACCTTTTCTTTTATCAACACTCAGTAAGTGTTTGGGAAGAGAGGACACTAATTGTTGAAGTTTTGAAAGTGGAATTTTGTCCCATTATTGCTTGATATATGGCCTCAGTTGCTCAACAGTCTGAGGTCTACGTTGTCTTATTTTGTGCTTCATAATGCACCACACATTTTCAGTGGGGGACAGGTCTGGACTGCAGGCGGGCCAGTCTAGTACCCGCACTCTTTTACTCTGAAGCCACGCTGTTGTAAGGTGCACAGAATGTGGCTTGGCATCGTCCTGCTGGAATAAGCAGGGACGTCCCTAAAACAACATCGTCTGGATGGCAGCATATGTTGTTCCAAAACATTACCCATGCCATGGGCACTAACACACCCCCATACCATCACAGATGCTGGCTTTTGAACTTTGTACTGGTAACAATTTGGATGGTCCTTTTCCTCTTTAGCCTGAAGGACACGACGTCCATGATTTTCCACTTTTCCACTTTGCATCAGTCCATCTCAGATGAGCTCGGGCCCAGAGAAATCTGCGCTGTTTCTGGATGTTGTTGATATATGGCTTGAGCTTCCCATGGTAGAGTCTTAACTTGCATTTGTAGATGCAGCGACAAAGTGTGTTTACTGACAATGGTTTTCCAAAGTGTTCCTGAGCCCATGTAGTAATATCCTTCATAGAATCATGATGGTTTTTAATGCAGTGCTGTCTGAGGGATCGAAAGTCACGAGTATTCAATGTTGGTTTTCATTCTTGCCCCTTAAGTGCCGAGATTGCAATTTCTCTGAATCTTTTGATAATATTATGGTCTGTAGATGGTGAAATCCCCAAATTCCTTGCAATTGCACGTTGAGAAGCATTGTTCTTAAACTGTTGGACTCTTTCTCCACGCAGTTTTTCACAAAGTAGTGAACCTCTCCCCATCCTTGCTTGTGAAGGACTGAGCCTTTCAAGGATGCTCCTTTCATACTAAATCATGATACTATCACCTGTTACCAGTTAACCTCTTTACCTGTGGAATGTTCCAATCAGGTGTTTTTGAGCATTCAACAACTTTTCCAGTCTTTTATTGCCCCTGTCCCAACTTATTTGAAACGCGTTGCTGGCATAAAATTCAGAATAAGCAAATATTTACAAAAATCAATGAAGTTGATGAGATACAACATTAAATAGATTGTCTTTGTGCTGTTTTCATTTGAAATGAATGTCAAAAAGGATGAGGAAATTATCACATTGTATTTTACTAAGGTTTTACAGAGCATCCCAACTTTTTTGGAATTGGGGTTGTAATAATGGCTACAGGAAACTAGAGATGCTGAGCACCCCGTTGAGTCTAAAAGGCTCAAAAGAGCTGAAGACGAGAATCCATTTGAGCCTGTTCAAAGAATCACCGTCTATAGGAGAAGGGTGTTTGTGATCAATCCCCCAAAATTCACTGCAGCAGATCTGTCATTCGCCTGACTATGTGTCAGCAGTCTCGTTGTGAATTGCAGCCTCATGTTCAACAGTCTTCATCTTTAGGGAACATTTGGTCTGACACAAGTTATTCTGGGTTGTGGAAACGTATACAAAACAGGAGTGTTGTTAATTGGCAAGTGATAAAATCTTTCCGCCTGGATGAAAAATGCCAAAGCACCATTTGCTGTTACCGGTGTTGGAAGAGCAAACACGACGTCCATATGTACAGTGTGAAAATAAAATGCCGCCGGAGGATTGGATAAGGAAGGAGATTTAAGACATGTTCTTGATTTCTTAAAAGAGAGAAGCGGGGGTAATCTGAAGATGGTAGATTGTAGATGATTGTAGACTACACAAAATGATATACACTGATTTCATTATGTGCACTGAAAATAAAGGAAAAAAAGTGCAGATGAGTTTAATTTTTAACAGCCATTGTAATTAAAGAATACATGCAGTGCAGTGTAGTTGCAGTAATTGCATTAATTACAAACATTTCTTAAGAGTTTGCATATGTTAACTATACCTTATTGATGTTGTTACAAATATTGGACTTTAAGTACATGCATTAATTAAATGTATCTTCAGTGGGTTTTTAACTGTTGAACAGGAAATTATCATCCATGCATCATAAGGTCTTTTAATTTAAAATAGGGTCACTGACCTTGTAGTCCGAATATCTAAATCAAACAACTCAGGTGTATCTAATTTTAGCAGGGTCATTATCTTTCTAAAACATGGCAAATTACTTTTTTTTTGCAATTATTTCATCAAAGTGACGGTGTGCAGAGATTACAAAATGAAAATTACAAAAGAACTTTCAAACCGAGGTGGATATGGGGAATAAAGCAGTAAAGCAGATTTGCCCATTAAAAATATTTTGATGATTACACTGATTACCCTATTTCTGCAGGTTACTTTTCATTTCAACATTTCAATCCTCCTTAATTTTCCACCTTATTTTTGTGTTTACTCACAAACTGCTTTTTTTATGTGCGCACCTTGGTTTTCCCTTCAGTTCTCTTTGTCTCACGCACAGTAGAGACACACACACACAGAGAGAGAGAGAGAGAGAGAGAGAGAGAGGGAGAGAGGAGGGGGCGCAGCTCCAAAAATAGAAAATGAATATGTGGCGGGCAGTGCTGATATTGTGGCAGGCCTCCACAAATAAATTAACGTATGCTGTAAAGGAAGAAACAAGATGGTCAAAGTCAATCCTGCAAGCACAAGTGATGCCAGTGACATTGTTGATACCCAAATCAGTGTATTTATTTTTCTTAGGAGGGCAATTTGAAAATGATTAAAAAGGCTTTAATATTGGTCTAATTCAAAAGTGTCTCAGCCTGTCACATTCTGTGTTTGCAGTTTGGTTCTCTCACCTTAACCACCTACTGACATCACATGTCACATTAAAGTTTTTCTTTTTAGCTTGTTGAGATGGCATCACGATTTTACATGTGTGTGGTGCAAGATGGGCTCTGTATTGTCAACTGTGGCAATGAAAATCCAAATTAGAATTATTTTTTTTTGCAAATCATTTAAATGTGTAATGCATAAGATATGGCCAGAGTTGTAGTTTAAAACATTTAAAACACTGACTCATCAATAGAATGTGAAGAAACAACAGTGTTTGACGTTATGTTAAAGTCATCTATGCATTATGTCGCAGAAATGTCTGCTGAAGTTAGCATGCTAACCAGCTAGCGCCTACCCGTCCTGTCTTGTAATACCACATTGAACCTTCAGAAGCATAAGTCTGATAGCCCCCCTAGTTTAAGCTGGGAGGTGTACAAGTGGCGAGTTTGCTAAGTTTCAGAAGCTGCCTTAGCCTTTAGTCTCATTGCTGAATAAAACAAACTCACAAAATGTAAAGAAAGTAAATATTCTTACACCTATTTTCCTTAGTAAACAAAAAATACAAATGTACACCTACTGAATTCAGGTTTTACTGAACTAAAACATCTTACTAGGTAAATCCTCAATTTTCCTCTTTATCAGATGTCACCCCACCCCTGTTATTAGCTTTGATACTGCCCCCTGCTGGCCAAGAAATCTAATTAAAATGCTGTCATTGAGGACTTTGTGCTGCAGATAATTGTAATTTGTGCAAACTACAGCTGCAATGAACTATTATAATGCTTTTGTTGTACCTATTGTTGTAGCTCTTCACTTAATAACAAAAAAGAACATTTACTCAATTGTCGCTGATCAGAACAGTATTGGTTTCACGAAAAGGAAAGTGTCGAACTAGTAATGAGTAGACCAGACACTCGGATTGTGCTGCTGAAATAGCAGGATATGAAGCCAGGATGGACCCTACAATAAGCTCTTATAATGGCTACACTGGAAAGACCCTGCTTTTTGTGGGCTCAGAGATGATTACATACTTAGTATCCTCCAGTCTGGTGTGTACCAAGTGACCTTAACTACTGGAGCTGTAGCATCCCCCAGATAATGACCACTCTGAACCCCAGGAGCAGGCCTCATCACCCCATAAATACAGGAACCGTATGGACTCGTGGTGGAAAGCTGCAGACAGTCACTTTTCAAATGGACACATACTTGTAGGAGGCTTTTGTGCTGTGAAAAAAAGGACCTGGTTGGCAATTTCACAGGTTCATGAAGACTGTGTTTTTTTGAGGCTGTAGTTCAGTTAGTTTGGCCAAATGTCTGGCCAGTCTCTATGGACTGCTGAAAATTGCTCTTCAGAGTGTTAAAGGGTCAGGGCCACTATTGACCAGATAATGCTGAATTTCTATTTTGCAGCGAGGTAACTTTGCCAAAATTGTAAATGATTGGAATTTTGGCATCTTCCTACTAAAAACAATTCAAGTCTAATATCCAATTTGTGGTAGGGAAGGAGCTCACACAAACTTGACACACAAGGATGTTTTTTGACAAATGACGTGGTCGCTTGTAAATAACAAATTGATCACTATTAAACTATTATTATTCAGGATTTTCAGGGCTTAAAGATTATTAAAAATTCACATCCTCTTCCTTCTTAAAGGCAACACTGCATGCAGTCTTTTCAGCCACAACTGGAGAATCACTGTGGGAAGTAGCTTGATGTAGAAGTCAGCTCTCTGGACAAAATTGCTTTGTGTAATACACACCAACCAATTCTGTGGTGCTGGGCTTGAAGCACTGATATGACTCAACCAGGTATTGGCAATCTGCAATCTGAGGGTTTGTTTCATATCCCAAAGATTCCCGACGGGGCTGAGAAGTGAAATATAAAGTGTTAGTATCACAGTATCATGTCAAAATAATCATATAAATAAACAAGATATGATATATTAATGTAAAAATATTTGAAAATCCTCTGATATTTTTATAATACTTTTAACAACATAACCTTACTAAATAAAAATCCACCTAATTATCAGCCACACTTGATTGCTTTGCTGATTGTATGAACTTGAGACAGACGGGGAGAGGAGACGGTGTATGTGAGCATCTGCATTCGCACGTTGTTTGTGTCCGTGTGTGTGTTTGTTGTACTCAAGATAACCTGGATAACATCACAGTGACTGTAGTCAAGCTTGCATTATTTATGCAGCCGCGTGCTCAACTGAACATAACGCAAACTGGATGCAACAGTGCCACAACTAAACTCTCCCTGACCTCATTTACGCCTGGTAATAACATCTGCATCTGGATACGTTATCTGGATAATGACATCTTACCACAGGTCTTTGCATTTCACCCCTGGGTTAGTGTTGTGCTTATCTCATTTTTTTTCCTGCATTGTGTTTGGATTACAATGTGCGTAAAAAGGTAGGTGGAACTATAGGTGACAGTAAACTAACATGTTGCATCCCAAACAGGCCAAGTGAAGCAATGCTGCTAAATGCACTGTTTGTTTGTTTTCTTCGCTGAAGAAGCTGTACGTATGTTGTGAGCTGTGCTTCCTTATCGCTGCCATCGCTGTTCCACATCCTTGCACACATTCAACAAAAAACAATTCCATCATGGAATCCACGGTATTCCAGCAACACCTAGTGAACACTTTCTGAGGGTGGATATAGGCTCTTCCTCTCTTCCCCTTAATGTTTTTTGTTTGCAAAGAGTCTGTTGAGTTGAGTCAGTTGAGTTCCTGTCTGTGTGTCTGTGTGTGTGTGTGTGCGTGTGTGTGTCTGTGTGTGTGTGTGTGTGTGTGTGTGTGTGTGTGTGTGTGTGTTTTACAGCACAGTATTAGTGTGTCAAAGTAAAAATGGCTAAATATGCAAACAGGGAAACTGGGTGACCATTTACTATATTTTCATATTGTTATGGCTACAAAGTGTCCGTGTTGCTCTTTAGTCAAAATATCATGGCAATTATAAAAACAAACACATCATGAGCTGTGATACTTAAAATCAATACAATCACAAAGGCCACAAGACAAAAAGGGCTCGCACTAAGGGAATTCTGGCCAGTTTTTATTACATATCTTTATTGTATAATAAAATGGAAAATAGTTTTTACCACTGGGATTCATCATGTGAAAAAGTAATAATGTGCACAGTGCAAGTAAACTTGGAATTGTGCCTGACTTTAAACCGTTCTCGGTGCTCCACTTTTCTCAGTTTTCAAATCAGTGAAACACAATTATATATATATATATTTTAGGATATTCTTCTCCAACAATGCACTGGGCTGGTCCTAAATTACTTACACTTTTGCCACTGGCAACACAGGAGCACTAATAGGGAATGTAGGTTTTCAAGATATTATTAGCTTCACAAAGGCTTTGTCGAATTTATCCCAGTTTGACTGACTCCAGAGGGATTTTGACATTCAGTGAAACTATACCTGAAATGGTGTAACCCGCTGTCATTTCTTCACTTTGAGACCAGAGTTTCAGGATTCAGGATTGTGGAATGAGAGTTTAACATTCAGACTCTTCTCCACACCCAGATAATAAGAGTAGTCTTGCCATTGCAAAGACTGAGCTACTAAGTTCAAGCAGTGCGTGGCTTTAGCGACCCAGCACCGATGCAAATAAAGCCACATATTAAAATCATATTGCTTGTAAACTAGTCAGAAATTTTTATTAAAAATAAACAAAACATTTAGCCATTTATGAATTTTTAGTCATTTCTAGATATCAGATTTCTTGATAGTGATGAAGATGTGGCATCTTCAGCGTTTTTGTGGGAGTCCTACACATTAGGCGTTACTGTTTCTGAAAAACACAAAGACTTTTCGAAGTCATGACGCCTCTTTTTCTATTCTCCAGCCAAGTTGGATAATTAATCAGGAAAAATACTTCCCTCTTCATAATAGCAAGGCTGTGACAGTTGAGGTAAATAACTAAGGTTTCTGCATCATCATCAGTAGTCTCAGTGACTGCCATCAAAACCCTCTAATGTTAAAGAGACTGCTGCACTTTTTAGAGAAAAATATTACAAAAACAATCATTTTCAAACAAATAGTTTAAGGAATACCAGGGAGTGCTTAATTAAATGAAATGAATGAATTAGATTAGCTGTTATATAGTCCTTGATCACTAAAGACCCACGTTTCAGAGACTTAATTGGTATATATGGTAATAAAATGAATAAATAAAAGCTTTAAGGACATTAAATTCAAGTAATTTCCCGCAGTTACAAACAAGCTCCACAATGAGAAAATTCAGTTTTTAGAAAGTGTTCAAGCTGCACTTCTGATAAGCATTTCAAATTATTGTCCATATTAATTGCATTACAGTACAGGAATTAATAGGAAATGTTTCCAGAGCGGAGACTGCCTATACACAATATCACAACATCACGGTATTGACCTCATCCGACAGTGCACCACGCACCCTACTGTTTGCTAGACCTCACTTTGTGAGGGAACAATACATTTATTGCATTAAAAAGTAACACATTTTGACCCACAGGCTCAAGTAGCAGGAGTTGTGCTGTATGACATTCAAGTTAAACTCCCTTGCAGATAACCGCCCCCCCCAAAAAAACCAATTATGATCCATGGAGTGCTGTTTGCATGAGGGGGTTTACTTTGTCTGAAACAATGTTTAGGTGGGTTTTATGGGTCAAAGAACATCCACATGAATACCAGGACCCAGGGTTTCCCACTAGAATACTGTACTGTAGCCATGATCAATGTCATTCACTTCATCTGTCAGTGGTTTTAATGTTGCGGCTGATCGGTGTATGTGCTTAAAGAGGGAAATAAGTCAATGAATTATTGCTATGAATAAAAAAAACAAAACGTCTGCTCTGATAGTCGTTTTCAATAATACTGCATTATAACAGATCTCTGCAAAGAACAGAGATTGGCCATTTCTGCTCAAACTAACATGCTGTAGTTTGGTTTAATTATTCACTGTGCCATTATTTTGACCTAAGGATTTTCTTTCCTTCATGTTATACTGACCCAATTATTTGTATGCAGAGCTCTGACTATTTCAGTAATTGAAGACGTTGAGCAGTAAAGATTGATTAGGCTGTTAATTTGCATTAAAATTAAATTTACTTTTAATTGAACCTCTAATGGTTGAAAGATTTGAATATACAGTAGAAAGTATGTAGATCGCTGTTCAGTTTCGGCAGCACAAAGCTGCAGAAAATCCTCAAAGGTTGTTAAGAATAGGATAAATGAGGTAAAATACAATTGCCCCCATCCCCCACACACATTTTTACATGAATATAAATAATAAAAGTGATGGATGTAGGCGAAGATAAAGGGGCTGTTTCAAAGTGCCATAGATGACATAAAACCACAAAGGTAAAGCCACTTATTTTTTTTAAATTTTTGCTCCACTTCACATTGAAAGAATCTTCATTTAATGTCGGTGTAATTTATGCAAATGTATTTCTTGTAAATACAGTATGATCTCTAAATGTATGCATTTATGCACCACATTTTGTTGAGTGTGGCGGCTTCGCTGGGCGCAGGGTTGGACATACTGATAGCACACAAGATTCTCTGCAGCAGACCTCTTTGAATTTAGATGTGAACCATCAAGCTTTTCATTTATTATCAGAACAATATATGGTATTAATCACATTACATATACAATGTAAATGTAATGCATTTGCTGCACAGAGAAGAAGGGGTTATGAGGGGTTTACCCATTGCGCTTCATTACACTTCTTTTGGTGTGTTGTTGTATTTCTTGCTATTTGGTGTGAATTGCATGTGATTATCACTTTAAAATCACTAATGAAATAGGGGCTTTATATGCATTAACACATGCCTCATGGGTGTGTCTTTTCCTGATAGAATATTTGAATAGAAAGGATTTGAGCTAAAAAAAAAAAACCCAAAAAAACAGCGCCAGAAGCACACAATCCATGATGCGTCTCCTAATGTTTTTGATTATACTTTTAGAAAAAAGCATCATTTTAATCTTCTTAAAGAGTGAATGCAGGGTTCCTGTCTTAGCAGATATAATACTGTAACAGTGAGTTTGGGTGTGATAAAGCGTCCAAGCAACCTTTCCATTCGCTAATAAATACATTTTTGACATTGCATTTATTCTCCAAGCTAAATTTTGTTTAAGAATGTTTTTTTTTCTTCGTTATATTATCCTTTAATTTACAGTTATTTCCCTTGCCTGTACTAACTACCAACCCCTGTAAGAGCTGCATTCTGCTGCTTTCATCTCCTCTAATTACGTGTATGTACTGTAGCACCGTATGGAAGCTTCCAGCAATCTTTTGCCCTCCGCCATTCAAGAAATTGGTTTCTACGTGTATTTTATGTATAAATTTAGAATTATTTATATAACCATAGAAGAGAACCCTTAGTAGCCCTTCTCAATGTAATGCATCAAAGGTGATGGAAGATGTTTTTAAAGTCTTGCATTGAAGCTAACAAATACTGCCCCCCCCACTTGTACCAGAAGAGCACCTATGCTGTAAAAGGAGGAGGCTTCTTAATTGTAGGGTGCTCATTTTCTTCCTCATGTTACAATATAATCAAATCAAGCATGCATTTCCTTTGCTGCATCCTTAAGGATAAGGAAAGGAAGGATTTAAGTCATCACGTTACACCTTTCCTTCTATCTTTTCTCCATCAGAAACTTAAGATTAAAAGTGATTTACCTAGAAGCACCCTAT
>JBBPCS010000023.1:9442306-9466037 GCA_037974645.1 Hollardia meadi
GTGTGTGTGTGTGTGTGTGTGTGTGTGTGTGTGTGTGTGTGTGTGTGTGTGTGTGTGTGTGTGTGTGTGTAGGAGCCTGCAGGGAAGGCCCATGTTGCGGATATCTGTCACTCATATTTTCCGAAGAGCTTATCACAGAGGGAACATTTTCTGCTTCACCGGTTATTTGAATTGAGATTTTTTTTCTGTATGTCTGTGTAATACAGATTCTTATGCAGTGTTAATATGCAACTTTATCCTGTAGAGGTATTGAATACCAGATATGCCATCATTTGATGTAGAAATACCAAACTGTTTAAATTCATCTCACAGTGCTTAAAAGCAGGATTGAATGGATGGTGTCAGCTGACCCAAGCAAAGTGTTTGTAATTTCACGCCATTTTTGAATCTGGAACTTTTCAAACGTTCCAATATTTTGCAAGCTAAATTCATTTTCAATTTTACCATAGATATTCTTTGTGTCATATCTATGGATGAAATACTTTCTATGTGGTGGTTCAGTGTTCTCACAGTAGGCATAAATGTCAAAGCCCCGATGTAGCAGATGGCAAAGAGATGCCTCAAGTAAAAGTCTCTTGAAGGCATCTGTTAATTGTTTTTTAAGATGAACACGTCCGCTGCATGCAGGAGCTGTTACTGAGCGTGACATCTTTTTGAGTCACAGTATATCCAATGACCAGCCATACTTTCTGATCAACATCAAGTATATGCAGTTGCCACAATTCTGTGTATCTAATACAGATTTGGACTGTTGCTTTAACCTCATGAAAGTTAGTAATAATTTCTGGCGCTAATCTCAGGGGCTTTGAATGGTTTTTACAACAGTATCACGATCATGA
Organism: Hollardia meadi; assembly: GCA_037974645.1. NCBI lineage: Eukaryota > Metazoa > Chordata > Actinopteri > Tetraodontiformes > Triacanthodidae > Hollardia > Hollardia meadi. The sequence goes on from JBBPCS010000023.1 coordinate 9,443,146, forward strand.
TATAATATATAAACATGTTGTGAATAGTTGAGAGATTCTATCAATTACCTGTACAGTAAAGTAACCCAATAATAGTATACTGTACATGGTAAATTCAGTATAATGTTCGAAATCACTAGTTTTATCTGCATAGTAATGTCATAGTCACTATTCTTTTCCTGAGTTTATAGTTTTTATTAGTCAATGAATCTTGACTAATATATTTTGTGTAGATATTTCACTGAAGGGCCTATCTGGAAAAATTGGGATTGTGCCCAGTTTTCTATGATTCTGTAATTCTCCCTATGTTACGACCTAATACACTGTCTGTCAGCTCACTTGTCAAATAATCAGAGGTCTAGTTGTTCTCCTTTCAACTTCAAACTTACATTAAATCTGACATTTCTTCAAAAGTCCAGACGCTGTGAAGTTTGCACATCGGCACCTCTTACAAGCACTTGTGTGGTGATGATTTGCAGGCAGTTCGTTTCATCACTGATACTCAGATTGAGGAAACAAACTGAACACTTATAAATATTAAAGACTTATTTGAAGATTATTTTCTGCCCTTGCTCATGATAGATGTTAGGCAAATAACATAAAAGACAGGTATATCCTGACTTTTATAATATTTGTATTTTATGTCTGACCTCTGCTTAAATTCATTACCTGTCACACATTGATTTGACCTCTGCTTGCACTGGCAAGCCCTATACTAATTCCCCGAATAAGATATTCAGCCATTGCCCTTTTTAACAGCCCAAAGTTTCCTGACCAAGTTCACGTTAATAACCATTCGGCCCGAGAGTCTGGCATTGTGTTCTTGCCTGGAATTTATTTGTCCTCCCATAAATTATTCAGTATTTTGCATCGACTAACTGCCATACCTTTAAGGTTGAGGATTCAAGACCTTGGCACACCGTGCATGTTAATATGAATCAGTCTCACAAGGTGGAAGACACTCCCAAAATGACCGTGGCTTCAGTAGAGTTACCCCGAGAGGCAGATGTTTTGTCATGCTTCCCTATGATTTGTCAACGAGATCTGTACATTCATGTTTTAGTCCTTCATGTCACGCTCTAAGCCTGTTGCTATTTGAGCAGCTAAGTAACAGCTTGTCGGGCAGAGCATCAGATTATAACACTGTGGAAGGCTCCTTTGTTGTCAGGCCAACATAGTGTGAGGTATCATGGCCGGTCACCATCAGGATGTCAATGCTATCCTCAGTCCATCTGTCTATACATATCCACTGTGAAAGCACATCACATCCTCTCTAACACTCAATGCAATTACAAGCGCCTGGCAGAGGTCCGGCAGCCTGCGGTCGTGATAAAACAAGCTCACAGTGAACCGTATTGCTTACATTCGATCTCACTGCTTGTCAGCAAATGAAGTTGAACCAGTGCATGGCAGTTGTCATGTTGTTGTGGGCATCTCACAGCCATCATCTAAACAGCTTTGAAAGGTTCAAGGCTACTATAGTTTGTCTCTGACCCAAGAGAGAATGTGTTTTGCTAGAGGAGGCGGTAGACTTGAAATAATTTACCAGATTATAGATTGCTTTCAGCAACCCGCTGGCAGGTTTCGAAGGCATGTTTTCTTTACAAAATGGCTATAGTTCCACCATTTATCAGAGCCACAAAGCCACAAGAGAAATGATTGAAGAATTTCCAATGGTCCTTGAACGAATCAGGTCTGACCGCTTTCATCAGGCAAAATAACTAAATGTAAGCTTAAAATAGTGACATGTCATCAAAATCACTTTATTTTACATTTAATATTTTGCCAAAAAATAACCATTTTCACTAACCAGATCCTGTAAAAAAAACAACCTTTAAATTCTGCGCTCCTCGCTACTGGGAATAGCTCAATATTTTATTGGTGACACTTGGACACAGTGAAAAATGTTGTATAGACACTATAAATTCCTTTTTTTTCAGTTTTTGTAAAATTGAATATCAAAGAAATTCTACTTGCATTTTTTTTCTTTTTTATGATTTATGGCATCATAACTGTGTTATATAGCACACAGTTAGTTTAGTTCTTTCTTCGAGCCATGATTGTGCCATTTCCATCGAGGTGCAGGACTTGATGATCTCACAGTGATTAAAAATGTGACAGGAGCAGAAAAACGCCCATAAACTGCTTGGGATTCAGATACAGGAGTGCCCATGACAGCCATGTAAAACTGATAAACATTAATAATAGCCCTATGTGCGATCAGTAGCTCGGACGCAGAGGCAGATTTAATATGTTGGCAAAATAAAATACATAAAAAACAGCCAGTGGAATTGTTTGCATATAATCAAAACACTTTTCTACTGTTACTGTTGGATACAAATTACATAAACTCTATGTTGACTTCCATAAAACCTGAATGTTTCTCGTGATAGAAGATAAAAAATACATGTCAGGCAATTCGACAATCATTAGGGCTCAATTTCAATTTATTGTAATAATTGGGGTTATGTAAAACATGTCATAGAAAATATTTCAAAATGTAAACCATGGTTTTAAAAATTAGATAAAATAACTTTTAATGTGTTAAATATCACTGTATTTAAACTCCCTGTAAAAACATTGTAGAAATGTTCGACAGTTTAAAACTGGTTCAAGGACAAGTAAGTGTGTTTATATGAATCTTTTCAGTCTGTTATTCTGCATTCCAAATAATAGAATCACCATTAGTAACCCTTAACATTAAAATCTGTCTCTTTCTGACAGGAACACAAACAGTTTTCCTCTTAGCTCAGAAAATAAAACAGTTCAGTCAACATCTGAGCTGTCAGTCAGATCCATACAACACAACTCATCTGCTTACTATATGACAATGTTAAATAAACCCATCTTAGTGGTCATCATTGCAATTTGGAGTTGAAATACTGAATGAACATCCCGTCCACCTCAAGATAATCTGAACTTTACCCGTTAGCTTAAACTGAGAAATCAAATTGAATCATTCAAGCAAATTTTCCTCCAAATAGCGTTTGTAAGCATCCTGACAAAAATAGACACTATAAGAAAATATTCCTCTTCCACCATCTCCACTGAGATCCACCTGCCTCGAAGGAAAAAAAATTCTAGGTCAGAGCAATATGCCGTTTACTGAGGTCATGTTAGATAACAAGTAATGAAGACCTTCAAACTTTCCAAAATTGAAATGGCTATCTCCTCCTGCCACCTGGGTCTACCAGAGTGTAAAGCTTCCTACTGCAGGTCTTAAGTGATTAAAGACCTTCTGATTAGCAGCTAATAAATGTTTTGGAGGAGTATTTGCACCTAAGCATTAGCTGTCAACATATGGTGGGGATTGAATAATTATCCTCATGTGTATATGTGCTGTGAAAAGGCAAGGTGAGAAGAAGACATGAGTGTAAGAAAATCACGCCCACTCATAGGTGCGACTGCAATAACTCAACCTGATGAGAAAAAAATACATCACACTAGGAAAACAGATGATAACTAAGGAAGTTAGTGTTTTGCATTGATCCTCATCGATCATAAACAATAGTAGTCTGCGAACATTTTGTTTATTTTGCCACATTTTTAGTTAATATTTTATCTGTTGAAACAATACTGTGTCAGACACTGTCTAAAAGTCAGTTGTACTTTTTTTACTCAGTTAAAACTTTAACCATAAACCTCAAACTGTATAAAATTTATACTATAAATAGTGGACGGAGTAAGTTAAGCCAATGTGCCCTTTGACAGACATTTGCAAAAAATTATTTATTGGTAAAATTGTGTTCCTGGCTCCCCACTCAGCAACTTTCAGTGGATACAGAAGTCGCCAGCCAGTTGACTTGCCCGGTTAGGGTAATTCTAGGCAACTAACAAGTATTAGGCATCAACAGATTTTTTTTTTCATTTGTGCAACTAAAGTTGAAGTTTTTTCATATAAAAACATCAAAGTCAGAAGAATATGTAAAGGACAACGCCGCTACAGCCGTGGCACTACTTCTTGGGGACCAATACTTTTCAAATGCATGAAGTAAAAATCTTCCTCTGTGACAACCCCGCTCCTGTGGATGTAAACACCGCTAAGTGGTGGAAAACAAACACGGCACGATTCCAGAGGCTGGCCAAGTTGGCAGAGACAATATTTGTGCATCCCAGGGACATCGGTGCCATCAGAGAGGCTGTTTTTACAAGGCACTTTATGTTAATTTAAAAACTGGATTCGGTTTTTCTCTGCCTTTTTAGTCGAGCATCTCAGCAGTATTTGCGGCCCGTTTGACGGCGGCATTTGTTGAATAAGGACAGACGGAGATCAGTCGTTTCAAGGGAGCCTTATTTTATTATTATGCTTGTTGAAATTGTTAGTGCTCCATGAACATAACTAATATTCAGCTGTAATTCTTTGAATTAAATTTAAACTGAGAAAAAAGACCTGCATTTAGTATCTTATTATTAATGATTTATCGATTCTTGATTGTTAACATGTTTAATTATCGGTTAAAGAAAATGCACAGAGTTTGCAACCCTAATAGCAATGCTTGTCCTCCCCAGCTCCACTATAATATATATAATAATATGACACGACTTACAGTTAAAATTAAAAATACTTGAGCCTGTAATGCGGAGAAGACAGTTTTTAAAATTCTGAAAAATGTTCCAACTTCTAAATCAATGTTGTTGTTTTTTCCCTTTTCCTTCATAAGTAGTGAAGACTGGTCACAGTATTTTTTTTCCCCTCAGTATTGGATGAATAATATTTTTAAGCTCATGTAATGGTAAAACAAAATGTTTTCACGTGTAAATGTTATGTTAGACTGTTGAATTCCCTCACTGAATGTAAAAGTGAATCTTTATGTCTGAAGCACACAAACACTTCACACAGATTCCATCAGTCTCGAGAATACTCTAATAAAAGCATCCAGTTCTGGAGGTAGCTGTGTGAAGATGCTGCTGAAAAAGGAATCTGCAGACTTTAAGAGCATTTGTATCGAGCCAGCAAGAGACTATCCGTCTGACCACTTGCAGTCTCGATGTGCTGACATCAGCCATTCTTTAAACTGCCTTTTAGCTTAGGTACAGTAGTGTTGATGGTGGCTGTAAACAGACCAGTCTTTCCTCATCTAAATTTATTCAGGCAAGGCTTGCTGGCCACACATGCTTACCTCCAGTTGGCCCATGCCTCAGATTCAAAACGCAACCACACGTGGGAGCTGCCCAGTACGACTACAGTCTTATATTACTAATCACTGAGCTGCTTCTCTGGAGCAGCTCAATGTTACGTGCCTTGCTTAAGGGCAGCTTTTGGTAATCATTAAGCAGATTTCCTGGATGATACCTGGATTTGAACCAGTGACCCTCTGCTTCAAAGTCTGCATTAGTTTACTGCTGCTAAAGGCTTATATTTGTTATGTTTTAACTTACTATTTTCTCAGCATAAACTCTGCAGCTTAGTAAATCTGGGTGTTTTAAAGCTGTATGTGAATAACCTGAGGCCCTTTTAAAATGCTTGTCCTTATCGGTGGTGCACCTATGAAAAGTTGTATATTTTGTTTACTGTATGATGAACAGAAATGGTAACAAGGAGTCTATAGCTAAGGCTGATAGGAGTGTTATTAGTTTGCAATAAACCAAAGTATTAGACAAACTGACTCATAGTGCCATCAACAGGTCAAAATTTCAGGAGGATCACCAAGTTACCACAGTTGATTCTGACGGGATGATGAATATCTATATGACATTTCATGGAAATCCAACCCAATAGTTGTTGCAACATTTTACAAAAATATCAATCTCATGGTGGCACTATGCATTTTCATAATCTGAGCATGATGGACAGGGTGACACATTGCACAGTAAGTCAGTCAATTAAGGGAACTTAGGAATACCATTTGTTGTTGTCTTGTACGTAAGTTAAATTAAGTAATGTTTTGAACTTAAGTAAGGAAGTTACGTGACGTATGTATTTTTCCTAAACTCAATCAAGTCGTTTTGTTGCTCAAACTTAACTAAACTTAAAGTGCGACCGTAGGTCCGTAGAAAAGCTTAAAATGCTTGAAATGACGCGCGAAATGACCTTTAAAGTGCCGTGCTATTCATTCGCTACCCCATGAGATCACGTTTGTTTCCCGCACTAAAGTCTGCTGCACTTGTTTGTTTCTTGTTTAACATCTTGTAAAGGCAACAGACTATAGTTCTGAATTCAGAGCCTCTTTCCAGGCTGTTAGTACTGTTATTGGGATAAGCATCTTTTAGGTTCCTGCTGCCATCCCATCAGAGTCGAGGTGAATGTAACTCAAAGCATTGGGAGACTCGATAGCAATGTGTTTTTCCAGTAAAAGTATGCTGGATAATCCAAAAACCTTGCCAAGACAAGTTTTCACTGTAATTTCTTTATACCATAAATACTCCTTATGAAAACTATTCATAGTGAGGTCTTTGAATTATTCAGGCACAGAGGACATTGTTTTTGGAAAAGCACATTTCTTTTTAAGGGACAGAAAATTACTTTCCGCTCCACTGTACTGGGGTGAAGCCAAATTTCATGATTTCAAAACGTCTGATTAATGTAAAATCAATCTTTATGGTTGCAAAGTTTTAGCAATAAGTGAGAAAATGTTTTTTTTTATATATGAGTTGCTCTGCCAGCTCATTAAATGTGCTAAACAAGATAACCAACAAAAATTTCAAATGATCCCCATGTGGCACAAGAACCCGGGAAAGAAGCACACTTACTTAGATAAAAGAAAGTGTCAGAGGAGGCAAGAGGAAGGTTTATCAATTCAACCTGATCTCCTACGCCCAGGCTTACCTCAAGACATTGTGGGCTTCATCTTGTGCCTGGCGCAAAGCTGTGCACGGTGCAGTATAAGTGTCATTCCTAGTGTCTGACTGACGCAGATGTCATTTGCACGGCCAGTGCCCACATTGTGTAAGTAGCAAATATACTTGAGACCATCTGTGCGCCCATGGGTGTGTAGGTCTTAAAATGAGGTGTGGTCAGGCACATTGTTGGACATTTCTATCTTGAGGCAGAAGAAAATGATTGTGCCATTGACCAACAAAAACTTGGTCTAAAGTCAATGGCGCAGTGTTTTTCCTGCTTTTTAAAGGGCGCATTATTCAGATAGTAAGATGCACCTATAGGCGACTTCACAACACGTGTACACTCTGCTTGTTACACAACGATGCATGGATTGAGAGGCTTAGAGAGGCTACTTTCAGTACTAATTTTAATATTTACTGCAGAAAATATTGCGGGACACTTAAGCAGCAGAACTAAGTTCTAAACTTTGCCAGACAGAGGAAACTCTCCAGGGGAAACGTAATTAAAAGACTGTGTTTGTGATTTTTTGGGGATGTGTAGAAGAACAGAACAGGAATTAGCATTAGATCCTGACCGGTCCTGTCGACGTGTCGGGAGATTTAAATAATCAATGAATTTAAGCTGAGTCTCTTCATGGAGAGACACATGTATTGTCTCTGCTTTAGTGGGATCACTGCAGGTAATGTAATTCATATTTTCCTCTTTAATGATGTATTATTTCACCCATCTGCATCCCATCTGCTGTTAATCAGAATGATATTTTTTATGACCCGACGGACAGCAATCCACTCTATAACACACAGGGACGCAGTAGCAGCCCTCCTCCTCCTCAGCTGAAGGTCGGTGCATTTGTTCATATGCAGTCAAATGGAGTTGTTGATAGGGCAGAGGATTGGGAGATGGCGGACAAGACAAGTGCCTTTGTTTAAATAGAAATGTGCCCTGAGCAGACGCACTTGGCTTTTAAAGGGAATGGGAGATGACTCTCTGATTGGTTTAATTTATATTAAACCCCAAACACACCTATGAATAATTAAGGGACTAAATACAACCCGTTTGCACCTTGCGTCCTACTTTTGCCCAGATTATGCACCGTTAACTAGCAAAATGGAGATGGACACACTCCAAATGCACTTGCGCCATGGACTTTAAACCATGCGCTTTAGATAGTTTAAATAGGGCCCTGTGTGTGCACCCTCCTGCACAGAGCTTTGTACGACTCAGGAAGATTGAATTCAGGAAGATAATTATTCTTTGCCAGTTTGGGCACATTTATAAATTAAGGTTTTGCAACAATTCTGAGAACGTGAGAATGTCTTTCTAAGTGTTTAAGTTTGGCACTCATCTAAACATACTTACCCTTGCAAGGGTAAAAGGTTGATGGATTCAAACTCAAACAAATCACTGCTTTTATTTTGCTCTGCTTTGAGTTTATCTCCATTATGCATTGCTGTGAGCTTTAGAGTTTGTGCAGACAAGTCCTGAAGGTTGCTTGAACAAAGTGCAAATTATTTTGAACAAACTGCAGGTAATTATGTATTATTCCCACCAACAATTATGGCTGTGTGAGTCAAACTAAACTCTAGACATACAGGGCTGACTTAGCTCTTGAGTGTTTAATAGGCTTCCATTATCAGTATACAGTGAACCCCTAATGGGTTTCATTGCGTAGACTAGAGAGAATATACCTAATCTTTCAAGGAGAGTCTTTTGATCATTTATTAGACTTGTATATCTTTTTTTTTTTAAATTATCTGAGGTGAAATTGTTTGTTGTTTATTGATAGTGATATAGAAGTCCGAGCACTCATTTGGGAGGAGGAGGAGGAGGAGGAGGAGGAGGGGAACAGGTATCTTTATCAGCTTGTGTATCACCCTTGATTGATTCTAATGAATCTTTTTAATACTATTGATTATTTTATGACAAGATTTGTCCAAACAATTCTTTAACCAAGTTTTTTGAGGATTTTATGAGAATAATATAAAAAGGTACATCATAATAGTCATTACTTTTGACTTTTATAGAATATAAAGCAGTAATGACTTGGCTGGTTGCTGTATTATCAGAGTAGGCACATGGAAGTTTACCTTCAGTCCTTTCATGAAGTCATGACATGTGGTTATTGTTGTGAAAGTGTCCATGTCCAAACCATGATCTTTGCCTGTCTAACCAAGTAGTTTTGTTGCCTAAACCTAACCAAACAGTGACTGAAATTTGCTTTTAATATAATGTCTGAAACAAAGAAACGGTGTATATGAAGTGCTGTGAGTCTCAGGTGAGCCTTCTATACTTATGCTTAAAATACTACAGTGCAATTAGGTCTCATTAGCATTTTTGATTTAATGTAAATTGTATTATTTCTGATGCTTCCTGTGAATTATACATATCCTAATAAAATAAGTTTACTTTGGTGGTGATGATGACTGACGGCATTGAATTAAAACAAAGTTTGCATGCCTCTAAAGACAACGCTATGGCAGTGTAATAAACATTAAATCAGCGTTGAGTTGCTCATTTATTTGATATGTCAGAGGTACAAAAGCAGTCATACTTGCTGTTTGAACTGAGTAAATCAAAATGCATAATTAAAGCCAGAACAGGAAGGTTTCTAAATAATGTGCTTCAATCTGTCTACATGCTCTTTCAATTTTTAGGAAGATAAAATGAAAAAAATAAATAAAAAAACATCTGGTGAAATAATTAAAATAAGCATTTTCTGACCTCACTTTAGATAAACCACAACTACAAAACCATTTTTACATGCTTGCCCTCTATACAGTGTAAGTACAGATCAGAGTGGAATTTATGTAAAGCCGTTACATACAAGAGGAGGAAGTGGCAGCATTTGCAAAAGAAAATAAGATTTATTTATTTATCTGTTTCTTTATTACAATAACATTTATTACAATTTATACAATTTTTTTTAAAGATATGCTCTCTGGGCTGCAGAGTTTCAGCTTGTGTGGAAATTTTTTAGCAAATTTTGCACATTGCTCTTTATTAATATTAAACAGTGTGTGTATTGGGAGTTTCAACAATTTCAAATGAAACAGTCCCTCAGCAGCAAGGAGTCGTAAACTAACCGGAAAACTTATTTGAATATTTGACTGTCAATAGGATAGGCATCAGTGGTTACATAGATGCAGTCAAATAATGTTAAAGGGGCTCCTGAAGATCAACCATTAATGCACATGACTGTGAATAGCTGCTGGAGAAGAAAATCCTTTGTTATTCTGATTGCAAAAGTGTTGAAGATTACATGCTAACGCCCCATCTCTGTTCAGCTATCAGATAATTGGTTAGTAAACTAGTTGCTAATAAACAAGAGGGTTTTTTTTCTTTCTTCAATTTGTCATGCTTCCTTCTGGTCAAAGTCAACTGAACTGTCAGGAACCTATGAGCTCATTTCCATATTGTTTGCAGTTGTATAATGATTCAAAATTAGCTTCTAATTAAATCTGAGGAATTCACACTCGAGTGCAGACAGTGCGCGTCTGTAAGTGCACACTTACAGTGTGTGTGTGTGTGTGTGTGTGTGTGTGTGTGTGTGTGTGTGTGTGTGTGTGTGTGTGTGTGTGTGTGTGTGTCCACTAAAAATAATTTAGTAGTTCTTCACGGAGGAGGCAGAGAATAATGAGTGACTCAAGGGAAAAAACATCAAGGATCAAGTTTACTTTGATTGAAGGTAAATGTTTTTTTTGTCAGATGCAGATTTAAGCTGCAAGAATGATGCTTGGTTTGTCAGTTTCTGATTTTGACATGATTACTCTAAATTTAGTGAGTATATCAGTGAAACTTCTGGTTTCCCAAAGTTTGCCCAAAGCTGCCTGTGTACAACAGTGGAATATATCTTCTACATATTTGACAGGTCTGTTCTCAAAAAACCCTTTAACAAGTTCAGTGTAGCCTATTTTAGTTGTATCGATTCTGTTATCCATGTTTCAACAACCCCCCCCCCCCCCTCTGCACTTCAAATGTGGTTTTCCTCCACTTTGTCTTATCTTGCCAGCTTTTGCGTGGTGCCTGGCCTGAAAAATCACTTATCAATAAATGCTATGTTGGCGCGTGCTATCAATCAACAGACATATAGGATGCAGCAAAGTGCAACAGTAGTTGTTTTTGTTGCAAACTCTAAATTATATTTATCACTATTCAACTGGCTTTTGTTGTCCCTTTTACATGAGTATCACTTCTTGATGTTTGGTAATTGGACTGTAAGCTCATTTAGGCAATATGCTCATTTACTGCACAATGTAAGCGCATTGCTATAAACTATTCAGCTACTTTGGCTCTACGGAGGCAGATGGTTTCATTTGTATGTGGTTGTTAAACCACATGTCCTCCTCACTGATCGGTTATTTGAATTTGCATTTAAATGTGTTTGACCTTGAGACTTTGCACACGCTGCTGCCTCTTTGTTCCTTCACACCTTTAATTGGCTAATTATTTTGGGTCTTGTGCTCAGCCAGCTTCATTATACTTTGTGTTTGTTTTTGCTTTCTCGTGTGTTGCTGGTGAGAGGTGATTAGGTGGGAGATTTGTAAGTGTCAGATTTTCTCAGTAATTCTGTATTTAATGATTTGGTGATTCATCTTGGAATTTGGGGTGTGAAATTTTGCGATAAAGTCATCAGTCCAGTTTGGAAGGTTAGAAGATTTGCATCACCTACATTGACCAACTGACTGTCAGAATAAAACAAATGATAAACAATCTCTTCTGAAGTCTGCACAGGGACCACGGTAAGAGTTTGTGCAGTAGACCCGGTGATCCCAGCACAAACACAGTACAGGTGGCAGGTAACAATGTGAGCTAAGACTGAAAATGCTGTGCTAAATTAAACAAATACTGGAGTGTTGTCGTCTGTGTTAACATAGGCTTTTGAAGCTTTGGAGCCTCTCAGAGGCAGAGGTGATTAATTTTAAGATTCTCAAACCTGTCAAGTGTCAGTCATCGTAATTGACAGTTACTGACACATGCTCACTATTCATTTGGTGGTATAGCTCACCTGTAGCTGAGCAATGATGGATTTTGTCTTGTGCATTAGATGTAATTGCACATGACAAAAGCTGCAGGAGGAGCCTGCAATGAGAGAAGCTTTTCCAAGTCTGTAAAAATGCCTACTAATGTTAAAGTGCAGCATTACAGCCTATAACAAACATGAAGCCATTTTAAGGGAGAACAAAGGGAGAGCTGATGTTTGTTTGTTTGTTTGTTTTTTATCTCAGGCGGGCGGTGGTGCACTGAATATAAGTTTGTTTGATAAAATCTATAATTCCTTTTTCCAGGTTTGTTGCGTTGCGTTGTTAGACGGCTTGAGTTAGATTTGTCCTCACTGAAACTTGGCTTGCGCACAGAGTCTCAGATTTGGAAATGACCTTAGATGGTTACATTATCTTTTATATTGATAGAAAATCAAAAGGAGGTTGAGTATTAAATCATATCAAAGCCTTTTTACCAGCCTGTCGTGTTGCTGCTGTCACACTACCAACGAGTTTTCAATATATTGCTCTGGACATCTGCCCTGGAGGTATAGTGACTATTTTTCAGTTATTGGAATTGTCCACATCTGCAAATTGTGAGGCCCTGGGGGGAAAAAAGAAGAAAAAACAGAATGTAAATGATTAGTTTGTAGATGCAACTCTGTTTGTTAGTCCCAAATTACATTTTAATTTGACATCACACAAGGTTGTATTAGTCACTTTGGAGGCACTCTGGTCCTCCCCATCAGGAACATTATCTTACGGCTTTATATGCTTAATGCCAAAGAGCTGTCCCATCACAGCTTTTGGCGTTGTTATTTTGCTCAGTCATCCACCATGGCGACAATGAGGAATATTTAAATACCAATAAGAAGATGACACTGGTAGGCGAAACCTTGTTGATGAGGAGGTATGTAAGCAATCGGGGTTCGTTTTAGGCAGCATAAATATTCAATGCAGATGGAAATTGGCCTCTTAAGCATCACTGATGAAAGTCGTTGCAATGGCTAAATGCAGTTAAGGAGGAACCGGTCTCTGTCAGACATAGACACACGTCTCTTTTTTATGCCGGATGGAAGGAAATATACCGCAAACTGGTTTGTTTCAAATGTGTTTTCAAGTGTCAGTTGGGATGTTTTGGAAAAAGACAACACAATCCAGCCAAAGTGCTTAAATGCCACAGTTTTACAAGCGATGCAACCAGCAGCTTTTGAGTTCAGGGTTTACAGTGAGACGAATAGAGGCTTAGAACGTAATGTGGTCCTTTGAGGCTACCACAGTGAAACATAACTCTCCTTGTGTTGTACACAAGGGTCAGGCCCGACCATCAGCATACAATATTTGTTTAAATATTGTAATTGAAATTAAAACACCAGTAAGCCGTCTTTATGGTAGCTAAATGACTAATGTTAAAACCTTTTCCCATGATGTGATAAAAGCCTGGTGAAGAATAACTAAAATTTAAAGATTATTTTAGAAGTCCATCTCCTGCACGATGGCGCTCTCAAACAGCATGAAATCTCTTTTAAGTTGCTGTGCTTCTGGTTTATTATTAGACTGTGCATTTATTCACTCATATTGTTCCTTTACTTTTAAGGCTTTATGCAATGCAGACAATATTTTATCATCAAGCGTAAGGATCCCTTTGATTGGTAGATGCGTTCAGATGGAGCCCCTTCATGTTGTTTACTATTAGTGCTTCTCAGTATTGCGACTGTTAGCAGGACCATCTGGTTGTATGGAAAAATTAACTGGCTTACTTTTTAGCAATACAGGAAGATTCCAGGAGAAAATAATCACAGACAGCTGACTATTGTCAAAAGTCTCTGTTTTCCACCAAGGTTTTAATTGATGCTTATACATAATGAAATCAAATATATGAGGTGCATGACCTTACAAACTAATAATAACAACTTCACAGTTTACGTGCAAGCAGTTAAAATAGCACAGTGGAGGACGGCCTTTTGTAGTCAAGTCAAGTCAAATAGAAGAGGTGTGATATCAAATTAGATAATTCAATTAATTACATTTATTGCTTGACTTCAAAAGCTGTCTGAAATTTGATTTTGTTCAGCACGATGATTGTTTTTAAAAAACATATCCAGTAATATTAATCGTTAGAGCTACAGGGCCCTGGAGCTGTCTTGTTCAATAATATCACAGGTAGTGCGTTTCTCTCAAAACAGCCAGCAGATCACCAAATGTTCCACACTTAGAACATGCACTGTAAAGAAATGCAATAACAAATGAATGATAGATGTGTAAGGCAAGGAGGGCAGATAATAATGTTGTGAAAGGGAATCGCATTTTTGTAGCAACACTACAATTCTCATAGTGTGAAGAAAACATCCTCCATCTCACTAAATTATGCACCATCTGATTTTGGTTTAGTGTTTTACAGTTTTATAACAACAGAAGTGGGCAGGCCATTTAACAGAACTAATGGAGAAGAGCATGACCCTATTCTCAGGGGGCCATAAAGTCCCAAGATCAACAACATGAAAAAATAATGACTTCAGCCTCTAAAAAAGCAACCACAGCAGAGTAGCATAATGATACAGGAAGCTGGGCCCTGTGTGAATGTACTGGCTTTTCTTTATGGCCAGTGTCACTCCCCCGCATTCCACTTCAGCTCGTTATTAAAATGGCCGTGAAATTAGCAGATGTGCAGAGAAATATAATATTGTAACATTTCTTTGGATGCACTTTTGAACCTTGCATCAACCATCTGCCTTACACACTGCAATTTTAATGCACAGATGGTTAGCCATTGAACTTGTTCTATGATACGCAGGTTTAACGCTACATAGCTTGCACTGCACATTCACTCTGTTTATTGTGTCGAAAACATCGCTCTTACTCACGGTGACGTTGCTAAGCTGTGGGCACAGTTCACTAAACCGAGGGAACAGATTGATACACCGTGGCCACAGTTTACTAATTCCGTAGTATGACGTTCCGCGTGTTCATATTCCTAGCACCATTTTTGTTGAGGCAATATAGCGCTTTATGGCACTGCATACTGTATAACACCATTTGACAAAGGTTCTATGTAGCACCAAAAAAAAAGGTTCCCCTATGATTACAAGCCTAACATCCACTCTTAGTGCCATTTAACACCTTTTTTTTGTGTGTATGATCTTTAGTTTGACTTGTCACATGTACTTACCCCATAACACTTATTTTAATGCACACAATGGCACTAGAATGCTGCTCCTTCACTGGAATTAGGGGGACAAAAACTGAATTGTGGTAAAAACCTATACCTTGATCATGGAAACCCAAACATTTTGCAGTGAGTATGTTGTATGAGTAAGTTGCATGAATCAATGTAGCCAGGCGCTGCTTACAGTAATAGAATGACTAGACAGGCTATGATGACCAGTTTAATCACAAAGTGTGCTTATCATTTTATATAGAAATGCATGAAGCTGCATTCTGATAACTTTGTTTTTGGGTTCTGTCTGACCTAGGACACTTTGACTTACAGTAAATGTGTTTTCCACTCCTGAAACAAAATGTGCACATTTGACTCTCTTGTTATGGCATCGGAGTTGGTGTTGCACTGCATTTACACCAACACTGTAGGTAACAAATCTGGTAATGTTGTCAAAATGTAATTAATTGCTTTCAAAGTCAGTCCAGGATTTGTGAAGTTTGAGGGCTCAGAGGATTTTTTTCCCCACCCAAATTAATTACAGATGAAACATTAAAATTACTCAAAATTGAAATATGATAATTTCACTTAACAAGGGCGTCAAACATTACTGAAGCAATTTCCCCATTTTTTTCTGGTATCTCACATTTTCCAGCCAACTGGTTTTACTTAATCATAATTTGTTGACACCCAGTTTTCTAATGGACCTTCACGAGATGAAGATTGGGGATTTGTAAGGCAACTGCAAAGTTTTGATCAGATTTGTAGAGGAATCAAGTAGCTTTAACTTATGGCAGCAATATTATATTAGCAGTAATTTGGTAGGACTGTAATGGTCTTGATCTTCTGATACTGAGAAACTGGAAACCGCTTGACCCAACAGGGGTAAATATAAATGTCTTTGCATTAGTAGTGTTGATGGCTAGCCGAGTCAGATCAGGTACAAAAGTGGGCTGAAAAATAAGTCTGTTGTGGCAAAGTGAGATATACTGCTTTAACAAAAGGAAAATAAATTGTTCTTTTCTGCCATTTTTCTTTTCTTTCTCTACTAAAATGACTTTTTTGTCAAATGGTTTAAAGATAGAAATTCCAACCTCCATCGTCTCTTGAGTTATTCCCTTTTAAAGTGGATATTTTTGCACAACGCGTGCAGGTAATTGTATCCTTACAGCTTTGATGGATGAGACTCAAGAGTTAAAGTCTTATAGATTTTGTTGGTTTGTGCTGTGTTATTTTAGCATTCTCTTCCGGCTTTCCCTGTTCTTTTGAGTAGACGGATGAAGGTAGGTATGGGCACAGTGAGGGCAATGGAGTGTGGCTTGCCTCAACCCTGTCACTTTGATAGAGTGAATACATTGTGAGAGATAATGGAAACTTTCTATTCAGCGAGGGCTGGAATAAAGAGAGCCTTCCTGCTCATTCATCAACATTGATTACTGTACAGCTCATGGCCTGGAAAGAGCATGGGAGAACTACTTCTCACAAAGACTCTGCTGAATTGCAGGTATAGAGGAATCAGAAAACAACAAAAGTGCAATACTGGCCTTTTAAGAAACATCACCTCAATTTGTTTTAAGGTGAAGCCGTACAAGATCTGAAACAGTGAGCTTTAGGGTTATAATCAAGGCTGCCCTGTGTACAACACTGCAAAAACAAACTGCAATAATTCTGCTACTGGTATTGATAGACTAACAGGGATCGGTAGTTAATAATAAATGCTCAGGTGCAGCACAAAAGGCCAAAGTTAATTGTGCATTTTGTGAAATTTTACATGCGACAGGTGCTGTACCTGTCTGGGTAAATTTCACAGAATCCTTAAAATAAACTCCACTTTTGCCTTTAGGGACACAGTTAAACACTGATACTGTCTGTAGTTCATGTTAATAAAGGCACAGTGAAGACATTACATGATATTAGCACTTTACCCCATGAGTGATAGGCTGATAGCTTACATTTTACCATTATGTCTGTCATTTTGTCTTTTCTACGTGGTAGATTTTCACACACATTAAATATGACATGTCATCATGTAGCAATCTTTTTTCTTTTTAAATTATACCCTTTTAGTATAATCTATTTGTTTTTGTACACTATGTACTGCAAGCAAAGATAAGCTTGAATTCAAATCTTTGTTGACTTGACTTTTTTTTTTTTAGGGTTTAGAACATCTTTTAACCAGGAGTTTAAAGCACCTCACCTTCCAAGTTTTCAAGAATTGCCCAGCATATGTATAATTAACATTATCAGTTCTTTTTTTTTATTTAATAGAAAAAAATGAAAACATTTGATCACATTTGAGATTCAGCTTTTTTGCTTGATAAATGACCTGAGTTTATCAGAGTTGTTGATTTGTTTTATGATTCATTTTTGTAGCACTATTTAGAAGCATAAAAACACATTTTCTAATATAACTCCTATGTTGTAGGCCCTTGTGTAAAGAAGCTCCACAGTTGCTGCATTTTTTTCCACTTCAGTTGGACTTCTCTCAAGCAAATCGCATGAGACGGGTTGCATTCAACATCTATAGTCTTTTGTGTGGAGAGTTTGCAGTCTGAGCTGCAGTTTCAAGTGACAATCAGAAACAATCCTCAAACATTTTTTTTCTATGGTGCTTGATGAAGCCAAGGCCGCAGTGATAATGGTTAGTTTGCTTTGACACACTCCAGTGGTGCTTGCTTGTCAATATTTTCCCTCCTCCGCCTCCCTGGAGCAGGTACTGTGTATGGCTCAACTTATGGTTGAGCACCTTGTGTTCCACACCTCATTTAGAATGTCTGCCATCAGCATTACTTAGGTGTCATATCACACCTCAAGTTGGGAGTTGGCTATGACATTAAAACTTTTAACCTAACAGGCCCCTTTTTCATATTCACTTGTTTGGGCTGCAAAAGCTGCATCAGTGGGCCTCCTCTGTTTTAAGTCCATATCCTGTAACATTCAGTGGAAGTGAAAATTGTAGCATGATCACATTGGACAAACATAAAAAAGAAGGATAATAGCATGTAGATTCACACATTCAGTTACCACTAAACCTTGAAGACACTAATTAAAGCAGTTTGTAGCGAGCTATAGTCTTTGGAATATCTCTTCTCTATCAAGTGGCAGTGAGCTTGCTAACAAGCCTGGAGTGTTAGCTTTCATTTCACTGGTTGTCTGGAGCATAGTAAAGGCTCCGCTCTGCCATGGCTCTGTGGCCAGAGGCCTGTGATGCATACCGAACAATTTACAGAGCGACGCAATGAAAATACAAACACAAATTCGGTCTGTGCTGTGAATTAAAGCAAAAGACAAAAGCACCATCACTCCTGATTTTTTAAAATCATGTTGTGGTTAAATGTTGATTCTAAAAACAGACATCAGATATGAAAACTGTCATATTCACATATGCCACATGTACACGGTTGTTGTTAAAATTCAAGGCTTTGTATGTGCTGACATTGCTTTGTTCTTGGACAAATTAAGGTACAGTACTTGTGTTATCAGTATGTAAAGGTGTTTACTGTGTGACGCTTGCCTCGACAGATTTAATTACACACAGCAGACACGGACAAGAACTGATGAAAGTGAGCAAAATACATTTCCGCCGTCATGATTCACTGCATGCAGCTAAGTTTCATGTTTTCAGACTCTTTGAGGGTAAAACCTTGTAGGGGAAAGCTTTCTTGGTGACATGTCTTGGCAGTAACGCCGCCGCAATAGCTTATAATCAGAACAATAAGAAAGCTTGCTGAATAAGCTGTCGTGTGTTCATATCAGAGGAAGCTCTGCTCTGCCTGTTCAACGGGAGTCATGAAACTGACCCACTGAAAACCTTTTAAGTTCAATCCAGTCAAATCTTATGAGGTGCTTTTGCTGGTTATTCAGTTGCTACGTATGTCAACCTCACAGCAGTAATGTTGAGAGTAACAGCAGCACCGGGGAGCTGAATTATGTTTAGTAACTCAGGCAATTCATTAAATACGACAAAATGATTGCACAGATTTCTTTAAGTCAAGACATCCTTGATTAATGTGTCAATATAATGTTTGCACTAAATGCGAGTGAGGTACGAGTGCAATACTGCAGCCAGAGCCCTTAGCATTTAAACAAAGACACAAATATGAAAATGAAGAGTGACCGCTGTTACCACAGCTGGTACTTGCATACAGTACATGCATCGCCCTGATTGGTTTGACTGTGTAGCACAATGCAAGTATTGCATGGTGGCAATTCCTTGGGGTGAAATTGTTTTCGAGGAGATTGCGGGCCAGATGTGTTCCACCGAGGATGGTGCATATGCAAAGATTCAAATGTGGCTTTCTGCAAAGTGGGCGTCAGCTCGCATGCATGAGCACTTCCAAACAAACACTAAAATGGGAACAAACAAAAAAAGTCCCAACATAACAAGAACTCTGGCACAAAGCTGAGTGGTTGTGAAAGTTTTGAATGTCAACATACCTTTAGTAAGAACGCCACGCCAGAGTCTGAGCGTGTGAACAGTTAAGCCATATCGCCCAAAATTTCCCCTCAGCTCCAGAATGCTGTAGAGCTGGAGATTTTCCTGCCATCCTCGTGATGATGCTGTGGCCAGAGTGAGATATCTTGCTTCCTCCTCATCTATACGGCTCACGCTGTGATGAACTTATGAAGTCTTATCTGGCTCACAGGATATAGAGATCGACTTTCAGACTCGGGCACTGTGACATAAAGAATTGTATTTGACCTTGAAGGTGGGGAATCTGTCTCAATACAACATTATAGATCAGTCTTTACTCTTTATAGTTAATATATACAGTATAATATAGCAGAAAATGACAAGCCCTTAGTCCTTATTAGTATTATTAAACAAGTTTATCTTTGTTCTGGCACAAAAGTATATATTAATCCTCTTAGTGCGTATCTCATTATCATTTATTCAAATGGCAAAGAGGAACTGAATGTTTTTCACTGTCGACTGTAAATGGGGGTGCTGCAGTCAAACTTCAGCAGGCTGCTGTGGGTTTATTAAATTGTTGGATATTGGGTGGGAAGACAAATATGTCCTTCACACAGCGGATTAGATATTATCAGCTTGTGTTTCCCACAGTGAGCCCAGCCCACTCAGTGTACACCTCAGGACTGCATAGTTAAGCAAACAGAGGAGCCTGAGTCAGGCACGGTCGCTGCAGGGTGATGAGGATGAGTAAGGAGGACTCTAGTAAGCAGGTAGAGAGGACAGGAATATACCTACATATAGCCTGTTTTGTGTCCTGCCTGAGTCTCCGGTTTGTATTAGTGTGTTTGTTTAAAGGAGGAAACTCAAATTGATTTACTTTCAGTGGACAACTACTTAATTATTCAGACTGCCACCTTCATTTTTGTCAATGTCATTATGCACATGATGCTGTCATGGTTTTCTGCTGTAATGCTGGTTTCTCTCTCAAGCAGGATGCTTAAAAGAAAACAAATCCATTACTATACAGTAGTTAGGCGCATTATTGCTTACTATATGAAGCAGCACTGTGTACAAATGTCTGTAATTTAGTCCACGTTAAACAAAGTGTCACTTGTGTTAATTTGTGAACAATTCGATGATCTCTTAGCATTTATTTCAAGCTAATATCAAACATTTGTTGACAAAGGAGCACCAGAGCTGACCTCACAGTAGATTTCCTGGTATTTGGTTGGCCAGGAAACAAGGAGCTATAATTCATTGTGCAAGTCAGCCTGTCGCTGGTCTCCATCGGTGGCAGCTTACGTCAATAGCTCTTCAGAGTTGCTAATGGCAGATTAAAAGAGGTTTGCTGGGCGTGGTTGAGTGTTATTTCTGTACTTTCTGTACTCTCAGGGTTCTCAGAATATCCTCCTTATTTTTTCAAGGTAATGATTGAATTGTAAGAGGAAAAAAGAAGAGGAAAAAAAGCCAAGAGTAAGATTCAGATTAAAACACTGCCAGATTTCACACATTAGTGCCACCCTTTCAGCCGGCCACTTAATATAATGACAAAAATAATAAGACTGATAATGAAATAATCATCCAATATTTAAAAATGCTGGTAAAAAAAAAAAAGCAATTCGCAAGAGGATGGGAATGAATTTTTCTTTGGGGCCTTTAGAGGATTTGAAAACTGCTCTGCTCTAGGAGTCAGATTGCCTGATGATGATGCGGGTGACACAGGTGATGTTGAGGCTAAATCCTACTGCAACTTTCCTGCTTTGTTTCTGTAGGCATAACAGAAGGCACCGCAGTGCTTTCCTCCTTTCTAATTAAGTACCTTTGTTGCATTAGGATCTAGAGCTTGCTTGTCATGACCACCCACTGGATGTGAACCCTGTCATACTTTCTTCAGTGCCAAACTCACTTGATGAAATAGAAAATAGAGCAAACAGAGGTGCAAAGACTGACTAAAATAAATCTGTCTGAACTATCCCATTATGTGCCAAGTGAGACAGAGAGATTAAATTTGATGTTGACTCGTGGGTTTATCAGCAGTCACATTGCCCTTGGCGAGGCCTCCTGTTGCTTGACTTAAGCACCGCTTGTGGCCATGTTTGTCTTTGTTGAAAAGATATTAGCATTTATAATTGAGATGGGAGAGCTGGCATCCAGACCTTGATGTCCTATTTTAAGGCTATTTTTTAGCACTCTGCTGAGCAAATTAAGTTCACTTTCTGAATGTAAGATTGCAGTCATGAGCATTATGAGCACTCAGATCTCAATCTTTGTGTAAATACATAATCAAGTTGCCATCCATATGAAAAGCATGCAGAAAAGACAGGGTATTATGTACTAATTTACAAAATGACAATTGCCCCATAATTTAATATGCCGAGGGTTTGTCAGTAGCTGCAAATTCTCACAGTTTGTCTTCTATTAAGTTTAGATAACCTCATTCAGATTGCTATAGTGTTTGTGTCAACAGTCATTAGATAAATATGGACGCTGACAGATCAATTTCATCTCAGGAAAAAAAAACAACAACAACAAAACTCTTGAACAGTTGAACATCATCATGTTTTTAAGATCCTGTTCTGACCGGCTATGAAATGATTGTCGTTGATTAGAGTATAACAGTGATATTAGTCAGTGGTGGCGGAGAGTGTATGAATTCTGTCTTACCTGATTGTGGGAGGCTTATATAAATGACCCCATTATAATCAGGGAAATTGAGCAAACTTTAGATTTGTGTTGAAGTTGGAAGCTCTGTCTCTATTAAGTGTGCATTTTGACCTGAAAATCACCAAAAAATCATGCTTGGAGGGCTCTTAGAAAATTCAGCATAAAGGCTTACGCAATTTAAGGAAGGCAGCTCCTTCCAGCTGAGGTGTAGCATAGGTCTTTATCAACAGAGCTGAAAGCAATATGCCATTTTTTTGTCTTCATTAAAGCATGTAGGCGTAACACTGATGGACATTACAGGCTACTGTAAATACCTTTTAATTGAACCAGTAAATACTTCCATAAATTATTTGATCCTTTTACATAGTTACCTGTAATCTGAGCAATGGAGCAAAGCACTGGTTACATGATTACACTAGAACAAGATTTGCTCTTGCATGTCTCATGAAGACCGTTGGTAATCAAGGATGTTTCTTGTTTCGTCTTTTGTTATGTTCTTTGTTCAGTGCATTCCCTTAATTGTTAAATTCATTGGAATAACTTGCCAAAGATGTTGGCACTAAGCAAGTTAAGCAAGTGTGAGAAAGAAAAAGTGAGGACGGGGAAAAAAGCATGTTCAGCCAATTTTGGTCATTTATTGTACAGGTGTAATAATTAGCATTTTCCTCTATGTGGGGATTTAAGAAAATTAATGTGCCATATTATAATTTCCTATAATGAAATTTACAGTAACCACAGAAATTATAATGATATATAATAAACTTAATTTATATTTATATTTTCTTAACAAGGTGGTTACAAAGTGCTTTACAGAAAAAAAAAAAGGCTGATAAAAACAAAACAAACTAGAATGGCACTCAGTAGAGCGCATACCTCCGCCAAGGCCCAACAGGCCCCTTAAATTAAGCTGAATCAAGC
>JBBPCS010000023.1:9474350-9485965 GCA_037974645.1 Hollardia meadi
AAAAAAACAAATCTAAAAATGTATAAATATTTTTAAAAAAATATTCAAACAAGGAAATTGCCAGAATAAAGAATTATTTATGTCTTTGTGTTCAGTGTGTTAGTAGGTGATGGTTGTGTTTCCGCCTCTTCTTAGTAACAGTCATTTCCCCCAGACCTTACAAAGCAGCCCTGCATTTACACTGAACGACACCAAAAGCTGATAACTTG
Source organism: Hollardia meadi (assembly GCA_037974645.1). Taxonomy (NCBI): domain Eukaryota; kingdom Metazoa; phylum Chordata; class Actinopteri; order Tetraodontiformes; family Triacanthodidae; genus Hollardia; species Hollardia meadi. Next base: position 9,474,560 of record JBBPCS010000023.1, read on the forward strand.
TTTAATGGGATTTAAACATGATCACGAAGATTTCCCCTGTTAAAGGATCGAGCACACCTGTTAGAGACAATTTTCAGTGTGAATGACAATCTTATTCCCAGATTAGTCAGTGAGGATTAGAGCAATGAGCTCTACCTCTCAGCTCAAAGAGATGGCAGCGTGTCAGTTAATGAGAACAGCCTGTTTCCGAACACCTTTTTTTTTTTTTCCGAGATTCAGGGCAGCATGTGTAAGCTCTCTGAAACCATCCTCTTCTTTTTCACCTTTTAAAGCTCTTTGTAAAGCATCGCTGTGAGGTTTTCATGATGCAGAAGTGCGAATCAAGGTTTTGTGATGCTTCGCAGATTAGTAAAATATTACAGCCGAGGACATCAGTTTTGTTCTGCCACTAGGCCTAATTTAGAAAATTAAATGTGCAATAAGTACTATTTCTACTGTTGCATGGCACAAAAAAAGCCTTGCACCGTATGTCTGCAGGGTAGTTAACCAAGTCTTAACTAATACTTTGCTACAGATTCCTGACTTTCAAAATAATTTTTCAGCCCACACCAAAAGTGCAAAGCAACATAATAACATCGGTACTTGCATCATGAGATACTGTATGTATATTTCCAGTTCCAGGTGATATAAAGTATGCATTCTGCACCTCTACTGCAAACTGTAACCAACTGATGTTGGTGCCAACTTGACCCTTCCCAAAGTCAATACGTAAATACTGGTCAGTTCATCCTAATCACAAAAAATATATATATTAATAATTTGTTTGTGGTGAAAGCTGTTCAGTGATTCAGTGATTTATGCTTTGAGCAGTACCATGGCAAATACAATATGTTCACCTCCATTGTACTGGGGTGGCATGAGAATATCTCAAACCTTGGTACATGAAACCAAAATTCCTGCATTTGCAAGGCTGCACTAATGGAGCGCGTTTTAACTATATGAAAAGGAAACGGCCACAACTTGACAGACCTTTATAGAAAAAAAGGTTTGTAACAATGAAAATGAAATGGAAAAAAAGTGAAACAGTGACCAGCAGGCCAGCTCCATAGTTACTTATATAAAACTGGAGATCCATTATACTAGTGCTTGACAGAGTTCCATATTTTTTATTTTAAATGTAACTCGTTGAGTTAGGAAGGATTTTGAAGGGGGTATTGAGAGCTCCGTCATCTGTGTTGAACACTGAACATTGAAGCCGAACAGAAGGGTGACCTCTCTCTCTGACTCTCTCTTGAAGTGGCGATCAGGTATGAATCAGACAGCCAGCTGTGACTGCTGATCATGGAAGCTGTCAGCCAGAGAACTTTTCAAGGCAGTCCAGGTTCATCGCCAAACGCTTCCAAGCAAGATTGATGCCAGGGCTGCGTTGAAGGATTGCTCTCTGGTGCAGTCATTGGGCACGGAGATTGAGACTCACCCATGGCAGAGCAATGGTGACATGACTCATCACAGGAGAAATATATGGAGAGAAGGGAGATGGAAAACACAAGGCCCGTATTCAATCAATCCTACTTACTGGAAATTCAGCGCAAGCACCAAATTTGAGGACCGGAGTACAGTAAACGGGAAGTCTGGAGCTGACTTGCTTTTTGCAATTTGTTCGAGAGTAGATTTTTTTTTTCTTACTGAATGTCTCGTGATGTGCTGAATAGCACAGCGTCCCAGTGGTCCCCAAACAAACAAGTACAAATAATGGCTTGAACAAACAGCAGCAAAGCTCAAATTCCCCATGCATTTCTCTATTTTGGCCAACGATGGACGATAGAAAGCCCTGGTTAGATTTTGTAGATGGAGGAAGACAAGAGCAAGGGCTTAAAAATATGCCTTTCTGCAGAAATTTCCAGTTTAGCTGAATCAGGATCCTGAGTACACAGTTGTTGTCAACAACAGGATTGTTTAACAGTGCATGACGTGGGGTAGAGTGCTGCAAAGCCATGGGGCCACACAGAAATCTCAAATGCTGTGTTAATATTTGGTAAGGGTGCATAACATATTGTGGCTCTTGATGAAGAAGGCATTTGTTATCTCGTTCTCAGAGTGATAGAGCTTGTTGTGCGACTTTTATTCACCAGTTTTTGAAAGCGAAGGTAGTTTAAAAATTGGACACACCCGTTCTTCTTGCTTCATTTATTTATTTATTTTATCATCCACTCATTTGACTTCACAAAAGTGACTCAAGCCCATTGTTTTGAAGTATAGATGAGCTTTCCAGACAATTATTTTACAGGGGTGAATGATTTGCTTTCTAAACAAATTCATCTACCTATTCCCACCATGGAGGGCTGAAGGTCATCTATCTGTCTGGCTCTATTTTTCCTGCACTTTGTTGTTGAGTCGAGTTTTTCCAATATGTGAGGAGAGTTACTCCGTTCAATACACAGCCTGCCCCGACACTACTGCTCGGCACAGTGATAAATCACAACACAGAGAAACAGAAGTTCATTTGCATTCAGCTTCCATCCACTTTTGAAGCCGCAGTTTTCGAATTGAATTTTTTTCCCCCCTCCCAGCTCTCTCTTCTCTTTAGTAAGAGGCTATGATCTCAGAGCTCCGAGCTATCTACCTTGTTTTTTCAGGGGAAACCTGATTCCACTTGAATCTGTTAAAGCACAGCGAACATTTGCATACCCATATAAATGCCACTTGCAGTTTCCATATTGTCAGCTCAATGTCAGGAAATCCACATGGAGAAAACAAAACAGAAACAGTTTTAATGCAGTGGTATTTCAGTCCAGCAAAAGCACTTAGAAAGTGCGTGGTCACCATCGTCATTTATGTCACCATAAGTTATGGTGATTACGTTGAGAGAAGAAGGGCGGTTGGGGCAGGCCCAGAGGATGCAAGCCGCCACCAGATCTTGGAAGATAAACAGTGGGGCATGTGGCAGGATGTTGACTGGCTCCCTCCTAGCTTCGCAGGCTGGAAAGGGAATTTATCACGTGAAAGAAGCCATAGCCTCCAGCACACTCCAGATTGCTCCCTCTGCATACATATGCACACACATACACACTCACACGAGCGTGCCTGCTCAAGGGCTGGCCCCTTCCACTTGACCGCTCTCAGTGGCAGAGAGGGTATACTCCCTGTGACAGTGGCACTCTGTTGTCCTCCTGGAGATGGAGCTCAGCCCCTCCAATCTGCGTCACTGCCGAGAGCTGGCCCACATCAAGCCTCGTGTGCTGTGACCTTCATGTCCTACAAGCAGAGGTGAAAAGCTGAGCGCTCCTGGAACGACACCTTCCATTCAGCCTCATGCCAGATGATGTTTCCTCTATTTGCTGGTTCTGAACGAATTAGAGACCATTTTGTATTCATCTGTGAGTCAAACAGTGTTGCTGTGTAGAGCCAGGCTAATCTGCTTTGCTCGATCCTGTTTAAAAATGACTGACAGAGTTCTGATAAAGCCCGAACAAATTCAAAACTTACTGGTTCATCCGAAAATGCCAAGAGATTGTTCCTCCTGGATGGCATTTCAGCGTGTGCCATCCTTTGAAAACACTACCCAATATTTTTTCAACCTTATTTATCACCTTTTATTTATTCAAACCTATACCAGACATTTTTACTACAGACATGCTGTTTATTTTTAGAATGTCATATTCACCCCATGTTGAATAAAAATAAAATAAGTTGTTAATGAATCAACACAATTTAGTAAAGTAACCAAATAATTGATCATATTAACATTCATTATATTATCACTGGAAAATACATAAAATCTCAACAATAACAATCATGCATATTTAAAAATTGTGGATACAAACTCATCCAATTCCAATTTTGCTGTACATTGTGCCATTTGTCAGCTGCATAAATAAGGATTTCCCCAATTCTCAAGAGACACACTTCTGTGGTAGGACTGGGCTGCTGGTGCTTCTGCTGCATGGATTTACATTATATCACCATAATCAAGGACAGAAAGTTTACTAAAACAATGTTTTCTCTAGTTAATCTTTTATAAGGCACTGAGCATGAAAGTCTAAAGCAAACACCAAACTTCAGTGTACCTGAATGCTTTTGTTTTTTTTTAATTAAAACATAGAATAGATTTTCCCACATTTATTTCCTGTCTCTCAAACTTCAGGTCAACTATGGGCGAGGCAAAGTACTAATTCACTGTATTATCAATATAATAGTAACAACCAGTTTTGGTATTATTATTATTATTATTATTATTATTATTATTATTATGGTATTATTTGTGAGATTGGAAATGCATTCCACATATTTCTTAGAAAGTGTTAATTTATGTTTGAGTTTGAAGGATGTCTGAATGCTTCACAAGACCATTATAAAGGCAGAGAGTACTAATCTAATTTTATTGAATAATATTGATTTAGCTTACCCACTTGAGAAGTTGCTGGTAGCAGACCTGAAGTTTGAGTGACAAAACTAACTGTTCAGTATAATTAACACCCTGATAAGTTTCTTGATAGGATTCCAGTGTCTTAGCACAGCAGCTCTGGCTATAGGATTTTTGTAGGAGTCACAAGTTACTTAAGTCATTAACATCGCCACCTCTACATACATGGTTTTATGCACTGCTGGCCTTAGCACCATTAAATACATTAAGCATGCCGTGATTAGCTCTTGAGTGAAGGCATTATGTGAAGAATTGATTTGATACTTTGAATAATCATTCTAGCCCTCTTTAATATAGTCAATACAGTGGGCAGTAATGAGCAGCATGCAGGATTGCATTAGAGGTCCTTCGACACTTTGGGTCCCAGATTGCTTCAGGCACAGACATCCCTTCTTGCTAGGCCTAATGAAGCATTGTGCACTCCTGTGGCAGCCTACTTAATCTCCCCACCATGGCTGCATTGTTTGAGGAGAAACCCTGCGTTGGAAGGCTGGAGGTGTAAACCCAACTTCCCATCAGGAGTTCAGGGTCGACACAAGGTGCCATGTGTTTAGGTGTTACAACTGGGGTTCAGTTAGAGTTGAACGCCATTGTTTTACTTGTTCAGTGTTTTTAGACTATGTTTGACTGTTGATGAGTGTCTTGTTCTCAAATTAGTGCAATCATAAGACCTGTATATTATGAATCTTTGTTCCGTGCTGCCTAGATGTTTAACCTATTACTGGAGTATTGATAGCGTTAAATGATTAAATGAAAATATAAGAAATTGTGTATTTTATATTTGTTTTGGAGATAGGATAAATAGTAAAGAATACTATTCATATAAAAACTATTTGTAATAATTCTGTATCTAATCAAAAATGTGTCTATGAAGTTTCTTAATAAATCTCAATCAAAAGTACACAGTGAAGGGCAACTAGATTCTCCTACATTATCAAAAACACAATTTCAATAAATGCCTCTCTATTTTTGCATTTTGATCTCTTTCTGATGGGACTAATTTGGAAACCTGATTTTAATTTTCAAAAATATTTGGCTGGCACAGACAGCAATTCTTTGTAAGATCTTGACAGACAAACTAATTTGCTCTTTTCTAAAATCGATATTAGAGAGTAGGCTAACAGTGCCAGGTGCAGCACTGTTTGGATGATGGAGAAGGTGAGACGCAGAAGAGATGGAAATTTTGTTCATGGCTACCACTATAGGTCGGATTGACTCACTAGTCACATTTGCCACATTGGAAACCAGCAGCACATATCCAGAAAAAAAATTTGGCGGCTTCTTTGTCTTTGAAAATGCTGGAGCCCTGACGCAGCTGAATCAGGAGTTGCTTCCCTTCTTCATGATTATAGAGTGAGCGAGCGCTTCTCCAGATGTCATCACACTGTTGTGTTTATGTTGGCATGTTGAGGGGTGAAACATTGTTATAGAAATGGATTGCCACCCTCCATTAAACTGAGACCAATCGCAGGCAGGATTATGTAAATGAACCCTGATATGAGAATCAGTATGCCCAGGACACAGAGCCAGCAGTGCCAAGAAGAGCTGGCTGGGACGCTCTCACTTGGAGCCAAGAGTCTCTGGTTCCAGCAGTGGAGAGCATGTGTTGGTCTAGATGTTTGCATTTTTGCTTCTGACAGTCTTCCTCATCCGTTTGGAAATCGTGGAAGCAATTGGGGAATATGTCAGCACAGTGATGAAAAGGCAGTCATTAACTCTTTTTGGAGAAAGCTTTCTGTCCTTATTGTACTACAAATTCAGTGTAATGGTCCTTTTTTTTTGTTAGAACAATCACAATGAGGATCAATCAAGTAATGACCTGAGCCTTCTGTATATCTCCCTGTTCTTTTATCACATCAGACTGCCTGCTAACAATCTGGCAATGCACATACAGATACAGAGAAGGAGGATAAGCCATTAGCAGCAGCATTTTGGGAGAAATGGCTAGTGTACTGTTATAATTAATCTACACTGCTTGCTATTTCACAAAGAAATCTGAGCCTCCATAGATAGATAGATAGATTAAATCCATACTTTTGGTTTGACTAGACAATTAAAACAGTCTAATTCAGCATTTTACAAAAACATTAGGTGGTGTCAGCAGAGTGCGGCTAATCCCATCAGCTCAGGGAGACAGTGGTACCTGTGCATTAGCTCTAAGTGTCTGCTCACAACCCCACACAATAAAGATGGACATCATCCCCAGTGGGCACCACCAGACACATTTTTAATATTCTTGCCATAAGAAAGAGCCCTCATAAGGCGCCATCACAATCGCTGAGTCTGTTGCTGTCTCGGGAAGTTAAGCTCCACAGGGCTGAAGGTAATGGCCATATTGCCTGCAGCTCTACCAGGGGAGGGATGAGTGTTGCCGGAGGCCACTGTCAGGAGAGGAGGGTTGAGCGCAGTCACTGCTCCTGTATATGAAACCATTTTAAGATCCCGGCCACAAGTGAGAGCTTCCCCAAGTGTTGGCAGAGGAAAATCCCTGAATCCCTGTTGTTGCAACAAAGCTGTGATGTCTTCTCTGTGAAAAAAAAAACTGATTAGATGACAGCAGCTGGTGAAATGCTCTGGTTTGAAAATTAGACTGTATCAATTATTCAAAGATTCACCTGGCTTCTTTGCTCACTTTGAGGCCCTAAGACTCCGTGACGCTCCTTTCAAATCTCTTTGGGATGTTCACGACTGGCAGAGGCAGCTTGTGTGGATTGCTGTGTAAAACAAGAACAACATTAACTTTGACTGATGTCCTGTGTATCCATAATTAAACTGAACATCATCCCTAGGGCTAGATATATTTCAGAAAGGATGAGTCAGGCTATGGGCCTGTGGAATAGCATGAAATAATGCCCTTGGCTTTTAGTACTTTGTCATGCAGCCACAGAGCACAATGTGCAGACCCCATGGCACCACAGACCACCACTGGGTAGGGTACATTATTACAAAATGGTGGTTCTGATGTGATATAGAGTTTACACTGAGGATGCGCTACACAGACAAGTGTTATTTTTCTTTTATGGTTAGTCTGTCACTGATATATTGTGCATAATTTAAAATGAGTGTAAATATGTTGCTTTCTTTAATAGCCTTTAGCATTTCACGGTGCAGACTGTTGGTTTACTGATGTCTTTTGAAATGCATGGACTCTCTCAGTTTCTTTGGTATCAAATTGAGTGTTTACAGGATTGCGACGAAAGGCAAAATGGATCACTGCACATTTCTAGTCTTTGTTCCCTGTGCACCATGTTCAATATACAGTATTTAGGTAATTTGCAGGTAGTATTTACTGTCTGCCCTAGCTGGGGATTCTTGTCTATAGCATAAGAGAGTTAAAGGAGAAAAAAAAATTATTTTTGACGGATGCATCACTGAGAGCTTCAGAGGACTGTCTGAGCTCTTTGTGGGGGATTATACAGAGGTTAGTGTAAGAGCTACTTTTCACTTCAGCTAAGCACTCATGAGACCAGGCAAATATTGGAAGATAGTGTATGTACAGTACAAAAGTGATAGTGGTAAAATTGCCAGAGCTGTTCTTTTTTAGTTTTTGCATTGGTGTTGTCAAGTTTCAGCGAACCACTTCTCATTATAATCTAAATAAAAATGCTCTTTTGGAAAAGCCAAAGGGTTCTGCCATTTAGAGATATCACACCCCTTGCATTATCAGTTAACAGAGGCATTTGGCTTTGAGAATTACAGCTAAATCTAAGGTCAAAGAGAAGAAGGAAAGGAAGCTGTAAAATGGTGCAGCTGAGCACGGGTGCTCAATGCCAACATATTGGGCAGCTCTGGTTGCTCTTTCTGGAAGCCTCCTGGGTCTCTCCGGGTGCAGAAACATGATCAGATTTATAGGGCAACAGCTGCCACCTTGCTTTCTTCAAGCTATTTGGTTGTAGGGAGATTCGTTAGTATTCACTCTCATCGCTGATAATCTGATACCCATTTCTGACTGAGTGGTATAATGATGGTAATTCTTAAGAGTGTCAGCTTATCCTTGTCTGCTTCAGTAGACCAGTTAATTTAAGAGTGTGGCTTCCTACACTCATACAATAGGAAGACGCATGGTGTGGCTGTGTGTGACGGTATAGATATTCTTGACGCAGCAGGAGGATTTGAGTAAAGGGAGGTGTTGAAGTGGGGTCACACGCCATAGCCGTCCTGATGCACATTGATCTGTCTGCACAAGGTTCATTGACTGTACAATCTGTGGCTTTTCAAATGTTCACAACTCATGAGTCTTTTGTAGATTTAGTAATCCCAGGTGGTATTTTGTTTCAATCAATCCATACACTGATTTGCGATGAGACATTTTCCAACAAGCATTGGAGCGACTTGCTAAAGTGATCAGGCTTGTCAAATCTTATAACTCTGCTTCAAAAACCTTACTGCTTTAGTTTTATGTTTAAAATGTGTTCCTTCTACCTTTAATGACTCTTGTTTTCCTCTTTTTTCTATTTTATTTAATCCTGTTTCCTTCGGTTCCGTCACGTATGGCTGTTGTGTATTGTGGCATTATTATTTAATCTCATCCTTTTACTTCAGAAAAAAAAGTAAAAATAAAATAACTTTTTTACTTTAGACTGAAGTTTGACAGCTTTAAATTCTTATTTCTTTGCAGATTAAAATTTCACAAAATATATGATCAACTTTTAAAATATGACGCATTGCTGTAGTAGCCTACCCAACACTGCATAAAGTGGCTAAAATGTGCTTAACCTGAACTTTAAGATTAAAATGCTGCTTGCACATTCATTCATTAATAATTATTAGGGATGTACCTAATGACTAATTTAAACTTAGGCTAGTCTAAAAGTAAGAATAGACAAAGTCAGTCAAAATTGAGCACATTTTAATCTATAAGGTTAAACATTTTCCAAAAAATATTGTATATATAATATAGCAATAAAAATAAAGACGTGACATTTCAATGCAAATAATAAAATATATAAAAATATAAATATATATATATATGTATATTAAATTATTATTATTATTATTATTATTATGGTAACACTTTATTTTGATAGTCCATCTGTTGACACGCTAGAAGTTATCAGTAGATTTTCAGTTGCATGTCAACAGTGTATCAGCTGATATTCAACAACACTCTTTCAACAGACTAGTAACATGCATTCAACCAACTGCCAGTAGACTATAACGTGCATTTCAAGTGCTGATCTACAGATTTTCCAAAAAGTGTCTGTTGACTGTCAGTATGTTTTTTGCAACAGGTTATTAACCAATATTCAACTAACTATCTGTAGATTGTGTCAGCATCTTCTAAGTAGACTATCAACTACTAAAAATCGATCTGTTGGTTGAAAGTCAACAGGGAAACATTAGTTAACTATCTGTTGATAATCTGTTGATTGATTTTCTTTGATATGCTGCCTATATAGTGTGATAGCTAGAGCTATCTTTAGCTCAGCTAGTGGTGGAGCTAGTGGCCCTACAGCTGACTGAGTCTGCCTGGGCCGGAACCTCGGATCACTTGGGTAGTTACCGCAGGAAACAGGGGCTCAGCTCAATCAGACTCTGCAGCCCGTAAACACACAGCCTCTGAGACCAACAGACGTATGACGACAGGGGATACAGTTCAGAGGTGATTTACAGCAGCTCCAACAAGCGCTATGACCCTAGGGATGAGAAGACATGGCAGGCAGGGACTGGAGAGAGGTGAAGCGACAGAGGAGCAAGAGAGAGTTGGGCATCAGGCGAAAACGGTGTGTTGGGACGGGATATTTTCACATTTTACGTAATGAGTTGAAGATTTATTTTGACCACGCTAGGGGTGATTGTGGAAAGACAAATCAAGATAGTTTGGGTGAGTTTTATTTTGTTTATGCCTTGTTTGAATGAAGTTGAAAATATGGAAATGCAAACTATATTTCATACAGCCCTGGAGACACCAAAAGTCTGCCAGATGACATGACATCTGGCAATTGAGACTAGACTTGACTAGACTATTCGACTATTTGTGCACATCCCTAGAAATATTCAGCTAATAACATACAGTAGTTGTCTAATAATATGAGTGAGGTGATTCCACAGAATTAGTCCTTTTCAGTTTTGATATTAAAAGTCATGACAAAAGCAATATGTAAAGTAGGTTATTTTTACACTGTGGTATTTCAGTTTTTACTTAAATCGCATACTTTTGTAAAAGCAGAACAGTGTCTACTTGCAACCAGTCGCCAAAGGGTGAATAGGTCTATGAGATGCAATTATTTCAACCAAAGGTTGGTGCTCCCTTTGTATTGATTGTTTTATTTGAATAGTTTTAGAGGCCTGAAAAATAATGAATGTAATAATATTGCCGCATCTCAGATTTATAATGCAACCCACTGTGGGGCTATGTGTATTTTTTTTAATTTAGTCATGTTAGTAGAGGTAATAGGACAATGAGTTGCAATTGTATCATTAGAAATAATTAGCAATCCCTAGAGGAAATATCACCAGCTACATGGAAAAGGGGGCCTGAGTGTTGTGCCATACTGGCCCCACCAAGTAAGTCATCTGAGTGGTGTGTTTGGCTGGATAGTTGGAAGAGCTGTTGTAGTGAGTTACCGCTGTGAATCCTGGGAAGCCAAGGCTCGATAGTTCCAGTGACAGTGAACATTCATGCTGAGCTGATGATACAGTCTACTGGAACTGCAGCGATTTTTGTGCCTCTGTTGTCTGTCTGTGCTTCCTTGCCAAAATTGGATACCGTCCTTCTGTCATGAGTCATTGGTTCTTTTCAGATATGGTAAACCTGTTCAATCTGGCCCTTTCTTGTGTGCCAATGGAATTGAATGAACAGAACACTTGTAGAAACAGTATAATTTGTTACTAAGTGCCTTATTGATACCCCAAGTTACAACTTTTAACTTGTAAACAGAAAATTATGACTAACAAATAGCTGGTCTGATCTTAGAGCTAGCATACCACCCTTTACCCTGTGTTCATCCCCCTTACACACACACACACGCACACACACGCACGCACACACACACACACACACACACACACACACACACACACACACACACACACACACACAC
>JBBPCS010000023.1:9522243-9534672 GCA_037974645.1 Hollardia meadi
TGTGTGTGTGTGTGTGTGTGTGTGTGTGTGTGTGTGTGTGTGTGTGTGTGTGTGTGTGTGTGCGCGCGCGCGCGCGTGTGTGTGTGTGTGAGAGAGTGAAGGAGTGGAGTGAGTACATACAGTACACTTTAAGTATTGATTGACTTGGGTTTGCACTGGATGGCACAAAAGTTGGGGGAGAGGAAGAGGTGGAGGGGGGAGTATGTAGTGCGGGGAGGATCTAAGGGGGTGAGTGAGGAGTGTAGCAGCTCAGTGAAAAGTCCTTCTGAGGCTGTTGTTCAGGTGCAGTAGCCTTGCACAGCTGTTGACAGGAGATTAGCAGCGAATAATATAGAGATGCTATAGGTTAAGATGCATCTCTCAACTAAGATGACATCACAAGGCAGGGAAAAAAAACCAAACACAAATCAAGATCTGAAGCTGTGTAAAGGAAAGAAAATACAGGTGTGACTACAGCTGGAAATCCAGCCCCACTTCCAGAGGAGTGTGTGCTTGTTTGTGTTGACCGGGATTTTTGAGAGATGGTCCTGGAGGAGCAAACACACCCAACCAACCGAGTCAACACTGACATTGCTCTGCCTTCACTATTCACTTTACTTTGACTTGACTTTCAAGGGCCAAGGATTCTTTCCCTCAAAGGGTATGCAGAGAAAAACAACAACACTGTGTCTGTCAATGTCAACAAAGCAACATCTTGCAATAAAATTTCATGTTTCTCACGTGTTGGGTAACATAGAGCTGATTTCTGTTTTTCTCTGCTGTTTTTCCTAAATGATTTTTTTTGCATGAAGGGCTCACACAAAATCCAGATCTGCTCCCCAGTAATATAGTAATTCACATGTACATTGGGCCCCTGTTCATTTTCTGACTCGTTGCAGGCACTACGCAGGTGAATGCAACAGGAAAATCATTCACAGTGAGGAGCAGCCTCCAGTTCGAGGTGGACAGACGGGACGATGGCATCGCCTACACCTGTAGCGTGGAGCATGTGGCTCTGTCCAACCCTTACATGACAACTGAGGTCCTGGAGGTCCACTGTGAGTGCAGTCATACACACTTTGCAAAGCTGGATTAACATTGAGAAGAAATACAAGGATTGATATCACTTTTATATCTGGAGGTTTAGCTTTGCATTTGCTTAGGATTAGTGCAGGATTAGTTTGCAGGTAAGGGATAAGTACCAAAGCAGAACAGGGACATGAGCTAAAGCTAAGAGCTGCCCAATTGGAAAAGAACTACTGTTGTACTTTGTTAGGTTAAAGCCTGTAAAACACGGTACTGTCATTTTTTATTTTTTTTTTGTCTCCTCTTCACAGATGCTCCTCATCTGGAGGTCACACATTCACTGATTATTCCACAGGAAGGACAATATCTCAAATTGGAGTGTGTTTCCATAGGCAACCCAATGTAAGTTGACATTTATGTACAACTTAAATTTGGTCGCAGTTACTGGCATGATAGCAGGAATTGGACTTGAAATGTGATTTCTCTAAATTACAGATTGTCATTTTTCAAGAATACATCTTTAGTTAATTCATACTGTATATCTTTACATTCAGGAAATCATAAGCAGCAAGGTAGAAAGAAAATATTGTATATTCTTTCCCAGACCTGAATCGGTGCTGTGGTCTAAAGATGGAGGAGAGCTGCCAGACATTGAGCGTATGATCGTGGAGGGCAGGGAACTAACCATCACCACACTAAACAAAACAGACAACGGCACATACCGCTGTGAGGCCAGCAACCACCTGGGGACCAGCAGTGCTGAATATATACTGTTTGTATACGGTGGGTACAGTAATAGCTGGTCTTGTTATGGATGATCAATTTTGCTGTTGCTTCATTTTAAAGGCTTTGCGGCACACTGTAACTCAAAGACGGGTGGTGTTCATTACAAACATACAGCCAGCAGAGGGTCTGTCAGTCTGGCAATTTAACCTGAAGAAAAATCAAAAAGTATGAAACCAAAGAAAATAAGAGCAACCTTAAATATGAAAGATTTCTCAAGGGAAGATCAAGTTCTGTATCTCCAGGACTTGCAATTCTTTGGCATAATGACTTTCCGGGACAGTTTAAAAAAAAACATTTTGAATGCCAAGTTTTATGTCAAGAAGTCAGACTGTGGACAGAAATTTCGACTTCAATCCATAAACAGTCATTGGTGTTTTTTAATGTCAGCTGACATAGACTCCATCCCCTAGTGACCAAGTGAAGAGAAGCAGGTATAGAAAATTAATGGATATGTAAGAAGGTGTAAGAATGTAAGAATTAGCAAAAAAATGTTTTGAATTTAATTTAACAAAGAATTTTAAAAAATGTATTGTCTTTTATTATCTGCCAGTTTAGTTGCTTTGAATAGATCTCATGTAAAAGACCCTGCCAGTGTGTTTGCCAGGTCTTAGTTCCTTAACTATGAATTATGTGCATTTAAAACACACTTTGAGAGTGTATTGTTCATTTTTAGATTTTTGAATGTATTTTTCCTACCCTTCAAGGGAGTCACTGGTTTCATGTATCAATTCAATTCATCACCGTGAACATTAATTCCGCATACACTTTTATTAGTATTAAATTATGGTTGTGTGATCATGCAGTCCGAGTGCAGATTGATTTGAAAAATTCCCAGTGCATAACCCCACAATAGCCTGCTTAATGCAGGTACTCACTCCGATGGGTTACACAACACAAGCACGTTAAAATAATGAGCTAATTGATTTTTATATAGTGCAGAGAGAAATGAATGGAAACCAATGGGTGCCTGGAGCAATGAAACAAATGCAAATATCTAAAACTGGGGTTCATTGTCTTGCTCAAGAACACTTGATGAAAGACTAGATGAAACCACCAACTCTTTATCTCTATTCATGGAGAACCCATTTTGGTTTGCAGAATCAGGCAGCTTTTATGTGACGTACAGTATTTGATTTGTAGTAAATGGGATAAAACTGGTAAAACCTTATGGTCCTTTAACATAAGCCTGATATATAAATTCATTGCATTTTCTGCCAAGTGGCAATGCAGGATTGGATGAAATAGAGGAAAAGGTTGCTTTAACAACTGACTGCAAATATAAGGATAATAAATTCATTTTGAAGTGTTGTTAAATTTGTGTAATTTTGTGGTTCAAATATATCAAATTAAGGCTAATTCCATTTTCGGGCCAGTCCTATGCAACAAAATGATCTGTAGTGCTACAGGTTACAAGTTTCCAGTCCATTTCCTCAAGAATTAATTTCCAAATCTTGCCATGGCATTGTACAGGATAACCCAGTTTAGCCCACTTTACCACTTAACTGTACATACTGTATTGCTGTGTGGTTTAGCTTTTGGACTCTTCCTATGAGTAAACAGGAAGAAAGGATGCAGAATTTGGCTTGCGAGTACCGCCTGGAGGAGAGATAAGGTAATCCCGAGACAGTGGAGCGGCTGAGAGAATAAAGACAGCATGGTGCAGGAAATGGATCATTAAGGCCTCTGCAGCACATGTTCATAACGTTTATCAAATGCAGCCAAGTAAAAATACAAAAACAAGGACAGAATATTAAAATTCAACATGGATTTATTTGTTTTGTTTTTTTACTTTTGCCAATTAAACGGTCCCACGTGAGAGTTCAGTTTGTTTGGGAGTGACTTATCACAGCTCAGACATTGGACTTTTATTCAAGCTCACAAGTAGTTAGTGGATGCACAGGAGCTTCTTTGTTCAATTTTAAAGGCAAGAGTCTGTTGGGGAGAGAGAGCCCTTCATTGAGAAAAAAAATGAAGAAAAAGGAGAATGACACATTCGTCCTTTCAGCTTTTGTTATCTCAGTCTCTTCTTACAGCGTGCCCATTGAACAGGTGTAGGCAGAGATGTCAGGCTAGTCTATATCATCCTGTCATATCTGGGAGTTTCAAAGTTTTTTAAATTATTATTTCAAATTTCAAAAGAAATGTGCAAATTTGTTGAATTAACCTGGGTTATTAGAGTTATGCATGTGCATTCCGGGGAGCTGTTTTTCCACATTTGTCAGATTAACGCAGGAAATAGAAAAGCTCAGAACCCTGAAAAGCCCTCTCACACTAAATGCAAAGGCCCTGGTTACTAGGGAAGGATGAAAAATTGAGCCCAGCAGGTAAAAGATGTGCAAGACGGGTTCATTTCCACTGATGATGACAGTCATTCTTTAGAGCTACACCGTGTCTGGCTGAATACTTACCAGGTCTCTTCAGATCATCTCAGCCTCTAAGCCTAATTTGCTAATGACAGGAGAGCAGAGAAGCAATAAATGTCATCGCTTCGCTGCAATTTATCACTGTCTGCAATTACGCTCCTTAATACACTGCATTGAATAAAGCGAGGAAATGGCATATATAATAGTTATACAGATACAGATAGTTTGTTTAAAAGGAGTGGAGAAATGACTGCATCTGTTTGTGAAGCTGTAGCCCTGCTTCTCACCCTTTTAGCCTCACATTTCACTCCTTAATTGTACATTTTTACCTCAACAAGCATGACAGCTAATGAGGTTTACATTCTCTGTGTGTGGCTTATTTGCCAACCAATCATCAATAGCTTGAAAATTTCAAGATGTAAGAAATATGAGTCCTTCCTGTATGACTCATCCTTTCCCTAAAGATATTGCTGAAAAAATTAGGCCAGTCAGAGCTTGAGTCATTATTTTGTCATCTGTGCATATATTTTTCTTCATTCATCTTAACAAAGGTGAAAGACCAGAATTAACACACTGTGGCCTTGTGCAGTAATTGATTTGAGCCGTTTGATGTTCCTGTGCGTTTTCTCATGTTGAGCCTGTTCCCTGCGGAAAGGTTTGTTTTTGCTCCCCATTGTTCCAGTTTTCATTTAACAGACGTCATCACCTTAGTGC
Source organism: Hollardia meadi (assembly GCA_037974645.1). Taxonomy (NCBI): domain Eukaryota; kingdom Metazoa; phylum Chordata; class Actinopteri; order Tetraodontiformes; family Triacanthodidae; genus Hollardia; species Hollardia meadi. The sequence continues at coordinate 9,527,112 of JBBPCS010000023.1, forward strand.
CCCCATCTTCAGCTCCCCTGCCTCCCTCTCTTGCCTCTGTTCTTCCAATCTGCTAGTGTCGACATTCCCACATCAGGCACAGGCAGTCACAGCTGTGTTTGCAGGTACGCTTTGCAACCCCTCCATGGCCCCACCTCAACGCTCCATGCAGTCACAAACATGGCACTGAACACACAGCGGGTGATTGATGAGCCAACAACCAGGCTTTGAGCTAGAAAATAGCATTGTTTTACTGGATGAATTCAATACTGTGTCTATTTTTGTCTCTTTCCTTTCTACTTTTATGCACAACAATGTTACCTCAACAGCGTTTTTATGACAGTTTCTGGTTAGTTTCATTATTGGTAGCTCACAATGTGCAGACATTGTAGGCTACCACATCAGGTAGTTACTGTTTGTAAACCCATTGCACAAATTTACATCTTTGCAGAAGCAGAAAATAGAAAACATGAGCGTGTTTATACTTTTGTTCTTAGGCTGAATGGTTTCTACCATTGCCCCCAAACAATAAGAACACATGCAAATACATTTGAATAATATTAATCAAAATCCCATGCACCGTGTGTTTGCTTCAGTTCATCTCTCCTAATGGAATTACTGTTGTAGTGTTTGTATATGACTTTGCCATATTCAGCCCCAAGAGCAGTCTGCAGAACGTGCTGAATGGTTGCAGTCGAAACAGCTTTGGTTTTGTGATGGAAAAAACATTTAGATTTGGAATGTGCTTCAATTTGATAATCAGCCCATAAACCTTAAATGCGATATTTGAATTTCTTCCTGTAAACAAACAAAAGTTACGTTGTGTGTTTCTCACCAAAATGCATTATGTGTATCCTTGAGGTACAGGAAACATTTTGAATGCATTGGCTTCTTCATAAAATATTTGTTTTAATGTTTTGAATTGTGCATTGTTTACACCCATTGTTTACTAGCTTTCAGTAATTGCTGACTGCCTTTGCAAACTGTCAATCGGTGGGATAGCCTGAAACTTGAGGCAGGAATGTGTATCGCATTAACCACGTGCATGTGTGCACATGTGCACAACATAGCACTTCCAGCAGTCGTCCTTTAAACTGTATGGACTCACAATAATGGTGAAAAAATGCTATAAAACACCTGACTTTAGTTTTATAAGAAACTTTGCCGTTTGGCTGTATTTTTATACTCTTATCTTTCGTTACCTGATATGCTTTAAAGTAGATGAAAAAACATGAAGGACCATTACTGATGTTATCAGTATTAAAGGGTCAGTCCACACAAAGTACAAATAAACATATTTTATCGTTAACGTCTAGTTTTGTAGGCATGCAATTTTTGGTTTTATTTACTCTGGTTTCGAGGTATTTGTCTTTAAGATCTGTTCTTTCACCCTAAAATAATGACACTAAATGGAATTTTCATTACGATGCCCTAAATAAAACAACAACAAAACAATATGTCTCAAAAACAAATAATTAGACAGATATTTTTGAACCTGGGTAAATACCAAAACTATCCACATGGCTACAACACTAGGGAAAATGAGAAAAATATGCTTATTTGTAATTTGTAAATAACCTAATTGTACAATGCCAATTACACTCCAAAAATCTCAGTATGTACGTCTTTGTTCTTCATGTCCTTGTTGATGTATCTTGTGCTGCTCTCCCAGTGACAGTTTCCAGTAACACCAGTTAAGCATGCATTCGGCTTTGACAGCAAGCTTTGCTTTCCGTCACTTCTACACGCTGTCAATGTAAAAACTCAGGAAAACAGACCATGTTAAATTCTCGTGTTTCCCTTGATCTTTGTGGTCACCTTTTTTTTATCACGCTGTTGTTCCCCTCATCTTCCCTTACTGCTGTCACTGTCTGCAACCATGGCAACAGCCAAAGACTTTCCAGGGCCTACAACAGGTAAATATCCCTCTAGACGACCATCGCAAGCCAGATTTACATTGTGTGATGCTGGATCTGGATCTGGGTCAAGACACATCACGACCTCCACACAGCATGAGCCAAACCATCACCATGCATGGATGCTCACTGTGCTGACGCCAGCTGCTTTCTCTCCAGCCATGTCAGCGGCTGCATAAGTTATCACGCAATATGTTTATGGTTTGTCTTTGCACAATGAAATGGACTGCTCTATCTGAGTGGCGCTGGTCTGGAGATTGTATCTGTGCCGGTGTGCAAATATTTCAGCTCATGTGGTCATAGCATAAATGGAAGGGAAAGTCCAAAATTCTTTCTGGGAACTCATATCTTTCACATTTCTGATCATCACATAGTTTTTGAAAAATATTTCCATTTACCATATTTTTTCTAGGTGCTACGTTTACGATTTACTCTATGTGCATAGCATTTGGTTGCAGTATTTTAGTTTGATATGGTATTTATTTGTGATACAAATAAAGGGGTTTATTTCAAATTGAGCCATTGATGTCCCTGTCACTGAAATATCTGTTCTTTTTTGTGATAGTGTGTGTAGTTTCTTCAGAATCGTCTTAGTGTTTTATGAAACTTGTTGTAATTTTTGCAACCATCTTTTTTTTTTTTTTTTTATGTTTCCTCTCTGTAATGTGGTCCAGGATTGACATACAAATTGTCAGTGTATTTACATGCGATTTAAAACTCAAAAATATGGTTGGCCGAGTATAAATACTGAATGAATTTACTCACAATTTAAGGTGAAAGTAGAAGTAGCAAGTTGTGTTGAGATGAAGTTCAGCTAGTGCAGCAAGAGATTCCTGTTGAGCAGCGTGCACCAGCTTAGTGTGATATGAAAAGTGCTTATGCCCCCTGCTGACAGTGGAATCACCTGTACAGATCATTATATCCATCAACATGCAACCGAACTGTTGTACCAAAACAGTTATTGCGGCAAAAGACTGAAGGGTCTGTTTGTGAGTCCCTGATAAAACAACTGTAGTGGTTCTATTGTGCATGGTATAAAATAAACTGCATGTTTCACAACTTCATCGTTTTTATTTTTATGACACGTTGGGTTGCTGAAAATGAGCATTGCATTGCGTTAACAGAGGAGTATAACAAGGTTTGTAGAAACATCCCTGCCGTCATTTCCCAGGGTCACTTTGCAAAACTGAACACAAGCCATGGCCATTCATCAGCTTGAGATAATGAGGGTACACAAGGTACACAGTAAAGACATAGCCACTTACAGTTTATTACTGGACAGACACAAAGGCATGCTCCTGCTTGGGAAACCTTCATCTCACTCTCTCCCTGGAGGACGCCTCATGTTAAATAACACTTGTTTTTAAAAAAAAAAAAAAAAACTAATCTTCAGCAGCATAATCAGACCGGGACCATGGATTGAGGCTTTGGCAAAAAAAAAACCCTGAAACATCACTCAGAGCAAGACTTTAGTTTTCTTGCAGCACACTGCTGCTAATGCCATATTTTAAATTGTGGAGACATTTGTGTGTATTTCCTATGATTGCTACTTTTATACCGCTATTTAAGCACTTCAAAGATGTCAGGTTGTTCTAAATATGACAGAAGCTTATTTGGCACCATTATGCTTTGTGTGTTAAAGCTACATCTGAAGTTGTTTTTTCAAGATAATCGCAGGAGAAAAATATTTTCGCTGCTGTTTTATAAAAAAGTTTACAGCTGCATTAGAAAGCAGATAAACATATTGCAGGTTTTAACATTATCTCTCCACTTCTCCCTCCATCTCTCGTCTTTGCCTTGTTTCAGATCCTAATGCTTTAGGACAACATGGACCTGACCACGCTTTAATCGGCGGTGTCGTTGCAGTCGTAGTCTTCATCACATTGTGTCTGATAATAGTTCTTGGACGATATCTAGCCAGACATAAAGGTAAAAGAGGTCATTTGAACAAATTTGTGTCGTGCTTTTCAGCAGGTGATAACTTAGCTGTGGTTGTGTGTGTCTACAGGGACGTATCTAACACACGAGGCTAAAGGAGCAGAGGACGCCCCGGACGCAGACACAGCCATCATCAATGCTGAGGGTAACCATGTGCATGCAGAGGAAAAGAAAGAGTACTTCATTTAGACTTCTGTTGCTCTTTTCCTTCATTTCATGAAAACTTTTGACAGCAGACATGCAATTTTAAACTGCCTCAGTGTTACTACATGATCTGGTTTGCTTTACTTACTGTTCTTTTGTCTTCTCCCTGAAAGCTCATGCTTGGATATGCTGGTTTTAAAGCATTTGCTGACAATATAGCCCACTCATTTTTGTAATCAACCATGTTCAACTGGATTATTTACATTTCAGTTTTATGGGGCCTAAATGCTGTACATTTTTCTGCTTTTCTTTCATCACTTGCAAGAACTTTTTTTCTACTCTCTTACTGTACCAGTTATACATCTTTTTGCAGATTTGCTTTTTTTTAAAATTCAGAAGCAACAAGATATGTGCTTCAACTCAAGTGGGAGTCAAGTCTTTTAACTTTTCAAACTGTTTTTTTTTTTTCTTTTAGGGCAGAATATATTAAATGTGTCAATTTATCAAACATTAACCACAGGAGAATATTTTATATAGTTGCAAAACTACTTGCAAATGCGAGTGGAGAGATGTGTAAGTGTATCTCAATCTGTGTGCGCATAATCAGATCAGATGTGTAACAGAATTTCTAAAAGTGTACTGAGATTTGTGAATATGAGGAATCTGCAAATGTGTAATCAGAATCTCTGTGTTTAATTATTTGCAAAATTGCACATATGCAAATGTGTAAAAAATATCCACTTATCTGTATTCATATTTCCAAGTGTATCAGACTTGCATATATGTAGAGAAATCTGTAAATGTATATATAGATATTAATGGCTGAAAAATAAAGAAAAAGAGCTGGAAATAGAGGCAGGTAGATCTGTACAGGTTTCAGGCGGGCCTCTCAATTAGCTGTCTTTTTACATGTGACTTTTGCTACACTTCTGCCTAGGCAGATCTGCGAATGCGATTTGCGATACCGTCTGCGGTATAGCATCCAGTGTGGCATCAAGGGCGGATATCTCACTTCACTATTGGGGGGGGACAATAAACTGAAAATTTTCTCAAGAGCAATTCCTGAAGGTGCCACCAAAAGTACTGTTTAGAAAGAAAAATGCAACAAACTGGTATTAAATGTATATAGACTATATGCTGATTACTACTTTTAAACTATACTGAATAATTTAAAGGTAAATAACTTAGGGGTTGTACCGGCATGTTAAAACGCTTAAAATAACTATATTAATACTATGTTCAACCAGCAATACCACAAATGGCCAGTGGTTGGCATTGGTACACCATATATGGATGTAGTATTCCTAATTACATGAGTATGGTGTGTGATCTAATCTAACAGAATCTCCGTGCGAAATATCATAAAGATAGTTTCAGTATGAATTTGCCTTGTAATCATATTTTTGGATACATTTATGTAGTCATTAAATCTGTGTCACTGGTCTAATCTCAGTCCACTCCAATAGCTTAACATGAACATACAGCTCAAAATAAGTTCAGTTATAAAAGCAGAAGAAATTAATAACCCAACAAAGTCAAGTCAAAGTCAAGTCAAACAAAATATTCTTCAAAAATATTTAGTCACTTAAGTCTCTGAAAAACAACTTATGGACATTTATGCTACCAAATGTTTATTATGATTTTAATTGGGGACTGATCTCCTGCGGCTCTGGACATAATGCTACGTACCAATATGGCGGCCACGTTGACACACAAGATTCAACCGCGAGGTAATGGACTGAACAAAATGCAGTTTGGCTATAACTGTACATGTGTTTTATTCTATTGTGTTTTAGAAGCAAATAAAAATGTCGGCCCATCTTTTGTTTTAAGTTATGTTTAGCGTTATGTGTTTGGGGGTGCAGGGTTGGTCGACAGTGGACCAAACCACTGTGAGGCATATGAAGGGGGAAATTGTTTGCGTCTATAATTAGCACAAATGTTTTCAATGCATATTATTATATTATTCAAAATTATATGTTTACAATGATATGGATATTGAGGGGGACAATTCTCTGTTTTTCCAGGGAAAGAATTTATTTTCTATTTCCCTGTACCCCCGTGATTTCCACGTATGTGTGGCATTAGAGGACTGATCGCTGTGCTCAGGCCAGTGATAAACATGTCTTGACCAGGACCGAATACATCCACGGAGGCCAGTTTGATGACAGAGAAGAGTGACATTACCAAGGTCATTTACAGCATCCTGACCAGGACCCGGACAAGAGGGAGATTGAGGTGGGCATCAGTCAGCGCCCACGTCCGGAGACCTGAGCGGGTGTTACAGCGGGGTCGACCCTGTCGTGTTTGGAGCCAAACCCAGCAAGAAAACCCCCTCAATAATACATTCCTTGTCGTCAGACTGACCTCCATCGCATTCGAAGGCTGTGTTCTGTCCCGGTCCTGCTGTGTTCACTGGGCTCATTATAGCTAAAGGCAGCTAGAGCTAATGGCAGTTAGCGGAATTGTTGCTAAACCGGTGGACCATTAAATGCATAGATTTATAAAAAAGAACTAGACACCAGATGCAAAGATGGCACCTATTCAATCTAATGAGAATTGCTCACCTGGCACATATGCCAAAGGTTTTCTAGCTTCCGGGTTTACTTCCAGGTTTTGCGGCCCACTGAATATGTAATATGTAATACGCAGTAGTGTTTCTCCCGCTGGCGCCACCTGCGAGTTCCCGCTCGGCCCATAGACTTTACATTGTGATGATGTCGGACATTTTTATATCACCTTTCTCGGCTCGAGGAAAGTTTTACAAATATGAAACCTCTGTGGATCAAAAATACAGAATAGAAAGAGTCATAATTAGCCTTGTTTACAGTTTGAGGAGTCCTGTCAAAAGTTTTACAGAAGTCTCTTTTATAATGGTGGTCTATAAAAATGCTTTTTGGGCCACACAGGAAGTTTTAGCTGCAATACTCCAAGTGGCCACTTGGCAAAATTGGAAGCAAGGCTGAGCGCTCTTGAGGTTCTGAATGATACTTTCATGATTAAATATGATCCATTTTCACCAAATCAGTGAATACATTATTAAGTTGTGTTTTTGTTCATTTATCAGTGAGGCCTGACTCCCAGAAACATTCCGTTCTAGTGGTGTCCGTTCTTGTTTTTCCAACCTAATTCTTATCTCATTTATTGTCTGATAAATTGTAATTTCAATTCGTAAAATCGAATTCAGTGCCCCATATTGCCAATGGTGCCCCATATCTATTCTCCTGATTCATCTAAAGTAGGTTGATTAAAATCACTGGATGTTATACTGCCGACTGGTGGTATGAAGGCTGTAAAGCCACTGAGGTACAGACAAATTTCCACACCATAAATGTATCATTTAGAACCAATCATTTGCAGATCTGCCTCAGCAGAAATGTAGCAAAACGTCAAAAGACAGCCAATTAAAGGGCTGGCTGAGTTGTAACCATAGACTGTATAAATAAAAATGGACGGAGTCTCCGTGACGTCACCCATAGGTTTCCGAAGAGCCGTTGTGAAGCCTCCGTTTGGTGGCTCTGGTCGTCGCCATCTTGGCAGTGACTGACTCCGCCTAACTTCCGCTAATCCAAAAATGGGCAAAG